>CAJQZN010034105.1:0-12378 GCA_907164685.1 Colias eurytheme | reverse complement strand
CGATACACGCGACATGCGCTACACAGACCAAAAAGTTTGAGACGATGTAATAAAAGTTTCACTTTAAAAAAAGTGAAGACCCGTGTCCCCAAGTGAGGTAAGGGGCAGATGCATTATGCATATATCTGTTTCACTGATCGATTTTCTGTAGGAACAAGTACATAGTTGATCAGCCTTCTGTCCTTGCCAGACCGAGACATTTTTTTTTCCTTGACTTCTACAAAGCATGTACTTTAAACAGTTTTTGGTGAATAAGGGATATGTATGCCTTGGGAAATGTTATATTTCTAGTAGTAATAAGAACTTAAGTTCTAGTGTAATCAAAGCCTAAGCTAGTGGAATATGATACAATCATATTTCAAACGAGATTGCTGTTATGCTGTCACTTACAAAGATTAATTGAGCGGAGGTAGCGAATGCATCGAAGGGCAAAGTGCATGAATGATAGCATCGTATTGGGTTATTAAGTAATTGGACACACGAAATTAATGCTAAATGATATGATAATACTGACGTTGGAAGAAAGGCTAATTGCTTTAGAGAAGACAAAGAGAAAGGAACGTTGAGTGAAGTTATAAATGCGAAAGTGATTCTGTCCGTCCGTCTCATCTTCACCCCTAAACCGTGGAACTGATTTGAATGAAATTTGGTAAAAGTATAGTTTGAGACCTAAGACGGGACATACAATAGTTCTTATCCCGGAAGACTCGCGGGAACGGGAACTATGCAAATTTTATTTTAAATAGGCGGGCGACAACGCAGGCAGAAAGCTATCTTGTGGGTATCTTTGGAAGATTTCCCCACTATAAAAAAAAGGCAGAAAGCTATCTATTTAAAACATTAGATTAATTAACAATTATATTTGTTACTGTACCTGTATCCTGATTCGAACTTTTGATATTTTATAAAAACAAAACTCGAATAATTAAAAAATGTAAGGCCTCTTTATCATAAGATCTGCAGATGTTTAAAGTTTAAACTTACAGCTATGTATATAATTGTCAGTTATTGTATATCTCGTTGTTCATTATTGCCTCTTAAATAGCAATGTATCGTAGAATTACATCAACAAGTGTAACAATAAATTAATAGGTATACATTCATAAAGGTCTTGAATGAAACAATGACGACGATATATGAATCAGGAAATATATGAATGAATCATATCCAGTTGTACGCCTTTATCGTATTGACATGTTTATTTGTAAATATTATAGACATGTTAATACTAGTATAATGTTATGTATTGTATTGCGGTAAATTATAGTTGCATGAGTGATAATTGAGAACAATGATTATGTACCTAGTTTGGTTTAAATAACTTTTTGAATATTTAAATTAGATTTTTGATATAATATCTCTATATCTATATATAGTATGTAGATAGATACCATATCATATTATGAATGGTATCTATCTACATCTCTTGTATGCTTGCATAATAATATATCTATTCGATTTTTGTGATCCTATATTAGTGTAAGTGACCAATTTATACCATTCTTATAAGCAAATCACAAAGTTAAACCAATCGATTCGCTGAGATCACAAATTTTCAAATCTAGGATAGATTGGACATGACATAGGATAGGACGTTCGCAATACTTAAATTATCTATTTACACTTAAATACAGAAGAAATAGGTACATACCTGTATACCCCGGTGGACAGTCACACTCATAACTATGCAACGACGTCAGCCTGCACGTCGCCCCATTCAAGCAAGGCGCAGAATCACAAGCCGCTGGCACTCTGATCTCGCACAGTGACGCGCTGAAGCCGAGAGGACAGTCACACGCGAAGGAGGGTGGCCCTCCGCTGACTCCTGGGCGCACTCTGCACGAGCCGCCGTTCTGGCAGCGCGGGCTTGACTCGCTGTGGCATGGGTTGAGATGCTGGCAGAATTCGCCGGCGTATCGCGATGTGCAGCTGCAACAAAAAATTTGATTAGTTAGGTGAAAGATACAGGGATAAAAAGGTAGGTTAAGTTGGAGTTATAATTGGATCAGAAGATAGGAATGACTGTAATTGATAGTAAATATTTACTGGCATGTTTGTCGGTTACGGTATGATGGGAAAATTATTATGTTCAAAGCGTTGACCTCAACAACAACATAAAAGATGAGTTATTTCTGTTTCTCCTGAACTCGTAGCAAATCAAAGGTTCGAAGGCACACAATTTTAAATAGATAAAAAAACAATCGATTGCCAATATAACCATTAAAATCAGTACAAAACAGCGCCTATACAGCGGTTTAAATCACAGCAGAACAGTACTAACCCAACCTACCTAGTATACCGTATGAGCAATTTAATCTAAGCCCCTATTAAACTCTAGCTACCACACAATACACGCTGGCCCTATCGCCGGACGTCGCCAATAAATAAAGCAGATACGTGGTACACGACTGTGTGACATGCGCCCGCGCACCTTTGTGTTGCGGGGATTTTTGCGGCCAGCCGGCTGGATAATTAAATTTTGTTTGCGGTATGGTCTATGTAAGGTTTAAAGAGAGTTTGTACATAATTTGAATTGGAAACATGGATATTACAACTGAAAACATTTGTTATGGGAAACATTGCTCGTACTACCTATATTAAAATACAGAATAATAAAGTATGATAATGGCTATAGTTTGTAAGCAAACTTATATTTAAAAGAAGATCTGATAATTTATGACAATTTAAGTGAAAAATAAAAAGAACAATACTTCTATGTCAAAATTGCTATCCTATATTTTTAATAGACGTGTATTTTAAACCTATAAGCAGTGTTTCTATCTAAATACCACATGAATTGTCATTACTTATATGCAATAGTTCTCTTGGGTATCATGAACCCAACAATACTTAAGAATAAGGACGTCAAAACCTTCATACTATGAAATGTATCCTTAATATATCACTGATTCATACGTCAGTCAAGATATGCATATATCCATCTCTTTTTGACATAACTCCGATGAATGCGACAGAAGACGTTGAACGAACATGCATGTTAAAATTTTGTTCTATATTGTCTGTTACCAGGTGAAATTTCAATACATGCTCGATGTTTGAAAAGGTATGGAATACATTACGGAGTTTGTTCGGAACATAATTTTGTTATGTATCCTAATAATCATACTAATACATATTATAAATGCGATTTGTGCACAAACTGAGGATGGATGTGTATGTGTATGTTTGTTACTCTTTCACGCAAATACTACTGAACTGATAACAATGAAATTTAGCACACATTTAAAGGGTAACTTGGATTAACACATAGGTTTTATCCCGGAAATCCCACGGGAACGGGAACTATGCGGGATTTTCTTTGAAAACGCGGGCAAAGCCGCGGGCGGAAAGCTAGTTATATACACATTTTATCTCCAATATCTAATATGAATGAACTGCCATAAAAAATAAATTCTGAACGCGTTATTTGCATAATTAACAGGAGTTATGATTACATCAACAACCTTCAAAAAATTAATATTATATGCATACCCCAGAAGTATCAAATTACTAGACCATTAGACATTAACAAGTCTAGTGTTAATTACCTTGTAAATGTGTAATTATAAAATCTGATACTGCACTTTATGCGCCGCTATCAAAATAACGTCCTACACCATATTTTGTAACTGATTTTAATCTAGTTAGTAGTTTCCCTTCGTTTTACAGTTCATTGGACTATCATGAATCATACTTGATTAGTAAACGGTTTAGTTCAGATTTAATTTTAATATCAAAAATATTTAGTATTGAGAATGTATTTCGATTACGAAATAGGTACTAGAAAAAGTGTCAGGACAAAAACTGATTTTCAGCATCTAAAATTCTCTTTTGTAGCCAAGAAGCATCAAAACACCGCAAAATTCAATGGTGTTCAAGTTCTTAGAAATGCAGACAAAACCTTTCCAAGATTCAGTTTAGAACCAGTATTTTGAGGCGTGGGCGGCTCACGATGTCTCACACCCACACTCTGACCTCCGCGAGAGGGTATTTGTCCTGAACGATATGATGCAGTTATATACCCCTATGATAGATAGCATATAATTTGCAGGATGTCTCAATATTGCTATATCGTCTGTCTGTTTATCTCGATGAACTGAAGAATATATAGATAACTAGGTTTCCGCCCGCGCAGTCAAAGAAAAACCCGCATAGTTCCCGTTCCCGTCCCGGTCCTTTCCGGGATTGCGTCATTTTCCCGGGATAAAAAGTAGCCTATGTCCTTTCTCGGGTATCAAAATATCTCCATACCAAATTTCATGAAAATTGGTACAGTAGTTTAGGCGTGATTGAGTAACAGACAGACAGACAGAGTTACTTTCGCATTTATAATATTAGTATGGATTTAATTGGATATTTCATTACTCTTGATATTCTCTTTCATTTACCATGTAGTTAAAATGCGTTTATTACAGGAGCATTAATGTAATTGCTGCGCTAAAATCCGTAGGTATACCTTTATAGCTTTTCCAAGAATGCAACTTATAAATAATCTTTAAAAATAGTATGAGCTTATCTAAAATCCTGCAATTCAAGCGATCGTTGATATCTATGGATTTATAGGGTGCACTATAATGAAGATTTAGTCCATCGTTATCCCAGGACAAAAGGTTCATTATTAAAGATAATCGTCTTCAGGTAGCCGGTGTCATCTTTTTGTGCAGACGCTTTGTGGCTAGAATTAAATACCCGTTTATGCGATATGATTGCTGTAATAGTGCCAATTATCATTTTGTATTTTGTCCCAGTGATGACGTCATTTATTCTGAGTAATTGATGTGTAAGTGATGGTTGTACGAAATCTTGGTAGATATTTCTGACATTGGACGCTTCGATTTTGAGCTTTTAAATCGCGTTGCTATTATAGATAGCAAAATTATTCGCGAAATTACAATGTTTAGCTGTTGTTGTTTGTTTTACACAAGCATTTATATCTGGTAAATGTTATGAACAAATCTAGTCCATACTAATATTATAAATGCGAAAGTTACTCTGTCTGTCTGTCTGTTACTCAATCACGCCTGAACTACTGAACCAATTTGCATGAAATTTGGTATAGATATATTTTGATGCCCGAGAAAGGACATAGGATAGGTTTTATCCCGGAAATCCTACGGGAACGGGTTTTTCTCTGAAAACGCGGGCGAAGCCGCGGGCGGAAAGCTAGTAATTTATATATTTACGTGTACCCGAGAATACACATTACACCGTCTACAAATCAAAAGCCAAAATAACACGACTTCCACTCATGCATCCAGAACCCGGAATACATTGTACGCAGTAACTTAATATTAACACTGTTTATCATCAATTAAACGAACATTGTACAATCTAGCCCCACCTTTAGTTCCGTTCCAGAGCAATAATTTATGTTGTCCGACAGGGGATCCCATGTCGTGGTGAACGAAGTAATAAATATATACTGCGTGTAACTGTTGGGTTATTCGATATGGCCACGATGAACTTCTAGGCTAACATAGGTTCTAACCTTTGTCCAATGCCTCATCCAGTAAATGGTTTAGAGACTCAATGTTTTCGAATTTGGCAATCTCTGGATGACATTTTGAGTATGAAAAAGTGGTTTCTAAACTCTCTTTTAGAGCGATGCGTAAATGAATTTTCGGATATTATTGAGTTTCTGTTATCTTCAGAATGTAGCTTTATTTTGGTTAGCAGACTATTTCTAACATACTCATATTTGGATCAGACATCTTCTGCATATTATTGACCTACATAGCTCATATAGCATGCGTATTGTTCTTGAAATACCAAGAATAACGGCTAATGCCATTTATAGAACAATGTCTTAACCAACCAAAAAAGGATAAGGAAAAATTCCAACAATAGAAGCCTCAAATCCTGCAACGGAATATGAAAATGGCTGGACATAAGGCTGGACATCACGTGGCCCGTTCCTGGAAGCGCGCATGTTTCGAGCTATCTGATGCGCATGCATTACTACGCATGCGCGCTATCGCGATCATTTATTGGTGTATAATTAAGATGTAGCCTAATTAGGGTTAATGCGTGATCGTGCTGAGGTTATAAATCTGTTTTGTAGGTGACTTCTGTTGTATTTTCGAATATTTGTTTGATCACATGGACAAACTTGAAAATAGGTATGTGATATATACAGATATACCTTATTTATATTATTATACGATTTTTGAAGTGAAACTTCTTTAGGCGCGTTGAGAGTAAAATTTGAAGGTCGCGTCATGGCAATACCGTCACGTCATGGAGTAACGCGACGACTTTGCTATCTTTGAATCTTGCCAAAGAACTTCTGACACGTGAGCTCAGCACACACGTTTTGTTTATTTTATAGCACTGAATATGCATCAAAAATGGACATCTAAACTCAATTTTTTGCATGTCATTTCCGATATTTACCAAATTGTGCTACTTATCCAAAGATATTGGTATGAAACCGTTACGGAAGCTGCATAAAAATGTGATTCCATCTTTTTCTCATCAGATGGCTCGACCAGTCCAGTTCCTGTGGTCATTAGGCGCATATGGCCTTACAGTTAGTTAGTAGAAAAAGTACTATAAGGACAAGACCATACCTAATTGCGCTTGCGCAGTTGGATGTTAGTTAGTTCCAAGGACATATTTTAATATTTTCAACAAAAGAATAACCAATTTTACAATAAGGTTTTACACAGAAGTTCTATTAAATAGAGTCGCACCAATTTACGTAATAACTGGAAATGTATCTCGTAAAACTTGGATACCAGTACCAGTGGTCATAAACGCTAAGATATTAAAGGCAGTTCCTGCTGAGCCAAATGCGATTCGTTCTAGATTCTATCACCATTTAAATCCTAAGTACCTTGAATGGAACTTAGCGGTAGCCTGTATATGGTAATATGAACTGTTGATACTTATGAGCCGTTATTTTTATGTAAAATAGACTGTGGGATGGTGCATAAAATTCTTGATAAAGGAAGATTGACGGTGGAATTGGTTGATAAATACTTCGGCTTGATGGTCATAAAATTTTTGGACAGTTTTTAGAACTAGTAGATTTTAAGTACGTTTATTTACTAACATAAATCTACAATAAATAACAGTGCATTTTCAAAACTTTGCCTTACATAATATGGGACTCCATAGGGTGCTTAAACGTGCCGAGAAAAATAAACCATTCCATATACTTTACCGCCACTTTACAACAATCCTGACCCTGGAATTTGTAAGGCTAAATGTAAAGGTCTTAAGGATAAGCGTTGAAACTTATGGGCCTATAAACCGCGCGGTAGCCGGATTTTACGAGCGCATTGACGTACATTGCTCCTTTGTAAGCATTAAATATGTCCAATTAAGCGGAACCGGCAGCAATGTAAACAGAAGTTGGTGAATTTGTTTTGCAAACATGTACTTAGTACTTATTTCATATTGCGTCGTGCTACAATGGATATAGGTATACAAATAATGATTCTATAAGCGTTGTATGTAAATTTTATAGTGGGCGTTCTTTTGTAGTTTATTTTGGATATGAATGAATCGTAAATAACGTATTTATATGTAATTTATTTCAAAATATTTTATATATAAATGACAAAAGACAAGTTAAGCAGAAAACATGGTTAATAACAACAGTTCAGCGTAATACGTTACATAAAAAGACTCCAAAAATACCAGGTTCCAACTTATTTCATGTGAATATTAAGACAGATATTGTGTGTTATCATTTTTTACAGACTATTCTTAGAACTTTCTAGAACTAGATGTAGCCTATGCGATAGGGCTTGGCGATGCTAAACACGATAAGCTGTATTGATCCTACAACGCTCGGGGCCATTATAATAAACATGATGGCTTGTATCATATTTATTGAGCTGGATAAATAGTAAACATTATGAGGTGACTGGAGTTACTTGTGGGATAAATCACGGTTTTTGTTTGTTGATATAGATGGTTGAAACAGTTTTGATATTGCTATTTTATTAATAGCTAGATGTAATTCCATAGTTTTGTTTTGCTTTAGTTATACATACGTTACTTTGCTGTATTAGTCGCTACTTCGGGCGAAAGCAAATCGAACATCACAAATGTTATAAAAAATCCGGTCGTTTTAGATAACTAGAGTTATAAATATGGACTTAAATTGCGACAGGACTTTTACAAAAAGAAAGCTTACTAGAGCAGATAAGACCTTATAAGATTTCAGCATAAAGACAATCTTTGACGAGTACATAATAAAACAAATGCATTAACCAGTGTACACCACATAATGTCAAAGTTCGCGTACATTCGAATCGGTATGACATAGGAATTGCAATCTAGACTAGATAGTTTAGGTGTGTCGCGATTGGTCGACGGGCTGGGCGTGGCGGTAGGGGCTGACCTCAGGTTATCTGTGTCCTTAGTGTCGCAATGCCTAATTATTGCGGTTTGCAAATGGCGGGAAGAGATCTGTCAGATTTGAATTTGGAATTTTTTATGGTCACAGATTGTGTAGGTGTTCTTTTTTTAAATTTCATGGCCATGGATACATTAGTATTTCAGTCGTAATTTGTAAGTGTAGGTGTTTGTGTTCTTTGAATGTTGCAATGCCTTATTACGGTTTACAAATGGCGGGAAGAGATCTGTCAGATTTAAATTTGAAGGGAATTATCGTGGAACAATCTATGGTCACAGATAATAAAGTTATTGGTATACCTACAACATTTTGAGTAGATGCAATGTTATAATTTTGATAATAGTCTTATAGAAGTTGTTTTTTATCTGCATAATATCTGACAAATTATATCCCCGTGTCTTAATTAAAACGTGCGAAAACAAAATAAATATAAAATAAAATCGGGTAATATGATATGCTGTATTATAAAATAAAGGTCAAAGTTTGATTATTCATGGAATAAAAAATTAATAAAAAATATTCCATTAATGCAAATAAATAATAATAAATATTTTTATCACAAATCTTTTCCTAAAAAATAATATCTTAATGTTCATCTTAAATCCTAAATATAAAAATAAAAACATTAATAAATGAAATATTAATGAAATAGTCACAACTGTTTAATAATTTAAACCTTATTTAAACACAGACATAGAAAACAAAACAAGTCACGATAAAACGTACAACGCCCGAGGACAATAGCTCGGAACAAAAGTATTGTTCATTTGTGACCACTAATTATTTAATAAATAGTAAATAGATGATATAAGATTGTAGTTAAAAACAATGCACTACCAGTTGTAATTCAAAATATAAATCAATTGATAAATATTAAATAATAAAAATATGTTTACGCGTTTCTAAGCATGAAACGAGAAATTAAATATTTTTAAATAAAGGAACTTGAAATTAAACAAACTATTTTTGAACCAATTACGTATTTATAAAACATTGTCTTTTGTTTTTTTTTTTTCAATTCACAGATACTAAAAAAAACTATTGAAATTATGCAATACGTCAGATCTAAATCTAGATATAAGTAACATTATCTGCAATAAAAATACGTATATAAAGAGCTATAAATAAAGAATATATTAACTCAATTTATTCAAAACTATAACCTTACAGCGAAATAATTTCAAATCGATGCAAGTAGGAGATAAAATCAACTTATGAATTTAAATATGGGAAATATGATCGTAAATTATGTTTTTATGGGATGTATAAAGACATGATTCTCCTATAAGGGCTTAGGACGTAAGCTAAGACGGTAAATATTAGAAAAAACGTGGACATATTAAGAAAATAGACAGTGATTGATACCAAGATGTTCACGTAATTGGCTGGTAATAAAAAGCTGAATGTATTACCAAAAACTTAAGGTTTTATTCGCACATAAAGAAGGCAAAAGCAGATGCAGAACTTGGAGCAGTTACTTTAAATGAAAATGAAGAAAATGTAAACAAATGAGTGACTCATTCTTCGCGATAATTTAGACACAGATAAATTTAAAAGTTAAAAAGAGCGAGATGAATATACAACAATAGATCTTTCAACACAATTTAATAAAGATCAGAATTGAGCAAGATAACTCTCAAAGGTAAACTCGGGTAATATATTAATGTTTGAGATAAGCGGTGCAATGATCAAGGTCTAATCGTGCGGGCTCTATCGTTTAGGAGAAAGGGACAAGCTGGGATGTGAACAGCTGTTTACACGACCGTTTTTGGTGATTGAATAACCTTTCATATACCTTTATGAAGGGTCCTTTTAATTAGGGAAAGGTGTTGACTTTTTTTTCTGTAACAAGACTATGGTACAAAACTGGATATAGAATTTATTTTTATGGCAATATAATTTTCTGTAGTCTGAATTAGTGTACGAATCTAAAGCTTAATCTATCTAGCATATTTTTACATTTAAAGGATTTATTTCCTAATCTAATCAAATTAAAAATAATAACTCTAATTTCCATACATTAGGATAAATATTTAAAACCATAGAAACACCTAAAACGTTTTACCAGTTTAAATAATGCAAACGCGTGGATATCGGCGCACGCGTTCCCACGCACGCACACAGCCACGCGCCGCGCGTGTGTGCGTCCGTGTGCCGGACGGCGAGGTATTTCTCTTTTTGCTCCAACATTTTGAGCTAAGCAAATATGCGGCAAATCGTCATATGTCTAGTTTGATTTGAAATTATTACTTCTGGATCAATCTGTTTCTCCTTGGTTTCTTCTAACGTGCAGTTTTGTATACATTTTCAAAATTATTTTCAACTATTCTCAAAGAAAGGAGGATGCTTATGTTACGTAAGAACTTTCTACTAGCTGAACAGCTGAACCGATTTTGACTCTGTTCTTGTATGATAGTGCCCTCCGTGTGTCCCCATTTCAATTTGTCCAATCCTGACCGTTTTGGCTTCGACCATGTGCAGTCAATTTGATGTTTTTATAGAATTAGTTCAAATTCTATTCACAAGCATATGATTTAACACTAAATTATACAGCATCAACATCCGTATTTGAAAGTCGCATGTCATTCAGAGTCTGCTTTTCAAGGCTATGACATTGGGCTTTTATGTCATACATCGATTGTATGATAGACAATGGACAGTCGTGTTAATACAATAACGAATGAATTTCGTAATTAAATTTGCATATTTTAGAAGCACAATCAAAATGTATAACGTACTTTTTGCACTGTTTAAAAATAATTTGTTTGTAAAAGGTAATTACAGAAAGTTATGGTTTCTAATAGCAACCTATTGACGGAAGTATTTTTATTTTATGTATGCATTACCGAGAAATAAAGCTCGTTATGACTACGCTATAAAATTATCCCACAGGAACTGTATTTAAAATAGAAGTTTTTAGCAAAAACTCCCCTGAGATTACCGTTGCGTGGAAGAAGGGATATCTTAGAAAGGCATAATTATTAATTGTGTTTATCTTGACTCGATATGATCAAGTATATCTAAATATTATTTAGATCTATATATTATAATAAATTTTTATTCGCAGTAAAAAGAACGAGTATAAATTATATCTCTAGAACTCCGTAAAATATTAGACCTACCTATAAATTACCGAAGAAGACGTAATTACCATAATATTTATTGCTTACATACGGAAAAAATCTATTGTTATTCCCTTATAGGTACTCTTTCGTTGAGATATTAAAATTAAGACAATATTTTGCACGTATTCTTACACCAATTAATGGCCAAAATTTATTGTGTGAATATAACTTTATGGTTTCAAATATAACAACAAGACATTTCTACGCATGAACTTAACATATAGAAGGTTCATTGTTCTGTTCGTCTCGTGGGATCACATTTTACATCAAGTTTTAACGGGAACTGTTTTTATATTATGTTATTGTGCTCGATTACATCTTAATTCTGGGTAAGTTTTTGTTTTGGGGAAATGCAATATCAGATGCCGTGTAATTTGAGTCGTGTTGACTTACGAGTTGTGTAACTGTGTTCGAAGTTTTGGAAAATTTACTAGTAAGAACGAACTAGTAGAGAACAACTTCAGTTTTGTGTAAACAGAAAACAACTAAGGACTTGCTCTAGCTCCACTTTCAAGATAAACAAAAATATCTAACCAGTTTAAAACTTTACAGACGAAAGAAATTTCAACTTTCAAATAGTAGATAGAAAGTGCGTTTAGTAGGTATACCAATTCAAACGAATAGATTTCCAATTGTAATATTTAATCCTTAGAATAATTACACATAGAAACCAAGTCCGCGCGCCCATTTTGAAGCACCTTTATTGGAGCCATATATGGCTCCAAACGCCGGGCCGCTACGTAGTGTTAAACGTGAATGCAAGCCGAACGTGTCTCGCGAAAAAAAAATTATTATGACGGTTTGTGCAGTCAAATTGTGTCACAACACATCTGAAAATCAAAAGAAATGTGATAACATCACTTTTCACAGGTAAGCTTTCAGAAT
>CAJQZN010034104.1:0-15961 GCA_907164685.1 Colias eurytheme | reverse complement strand
CCGTTGCGATGCGGCCCGGCCCGATCCGCCTCTAATGGACGCCTAGCTTAAAGAAGTTAGGACGTAAACGCATTTTCACAGTGAGTGTATTACGATATGTGACGTCACACATACATTTGAGACTCACGCACACGCGCTCAATTCTTCGTGGTGTTTTACTATGAGGGATGATCAGGGAAGTTGGGAAATTATAGGTTATGATTGTCGTTTGATTTGGATGGTCTATGAAGGTTAAAGATGGTCGTATTTTGAATGTAACTGATTGTTCAAAACAGTAGGCTCCTAGCATGATGCAGTATCGAGTCTATGGTGTCGTAGGAAAAATAATTTATATAGAGCTCATATGTTAGCTAACTATTTATATGTAATAATATAAAATTCTCGTGTCACAATGTTAGTCTGCATACTCCTCCGAAACGGGTGGACCGATTCTCAGGAAATTTTCTGTGCATATCGGGTAAGTCTGAGAATCGGTCAACATCTATTTTTCATATGTACCACGGGCGAAGCCGGGGCGGGCCGCTAGTATGTAATAAAATAATCCGAAAGATTGGAATTTACGTTATGGACTGAAGAAAAAGGAATAAAGGCATAACAAGAATCCGAAATGAATAGAAATTATATTGCTTACTGATTCAGTAATCTAATATCTCATGTCTCAAAATGATTAAGTTCATTTAGATTGACACAAAATTATTAGAGTCAATTATAAACTGTTGCACGACTGAGATTCAACTGCAGCAAATTAAAACGAAGTATATAACAAAAACCATCCCAGATACTGCGCTAAGCAAAATTATAGTCGTAGATACCTGGCACGTGTACAGAATAATTTCACCTGGCGCAGTAGTCGATTTAAATGTTGCCATTTTACCTAACGTTTCGAACACTTTCTGCAAACTAATCATTCTTTGCCACCAGCATTATTCATTCCAATTCGCAGTATTACGGTATGCTTCATAATTTTCAAATAATTCATTGAAGTTATGAGGTTATTTGAAAATTTTATGCAATTAAGATAAATCTCAGGATTTAGGACTATAAAAATGGTCTGAACTGTTTGTGTCCCTAATAGTAAGAACAATAGTGAGCTGATGATAAATAGCTAAAGCTCTTCATAACTCTTTAATACCCCTAATAAAATATAGCTATTTAAGCCATATTGCTCCAACGAGAATAACATAAACCTAGTAAAGAGACACCTACGCTCAGCCACCGCCTACCGGGAGACAAAGTAAAAATAGCACATAGAATACTTTCATTATACCAAGGGTAATTTACGTTACTCCTGATAAAAATAAACTCGGTGACGTCTGGACACGATTGTGTTGCGAATCTCGCGAAATCTCTTGCAAAAATTTCTACGGTATTTTCCTCGGTTTTGTCTCCGCAGAGTTTCAATGTCTTGTTCAATTGTTTTGTAATGTTCGTTCTGATTGATTGAGTCTGGTTTTAATTGGCTGGTATTTTTATCCTGTATTGTCTTTCTTCCCTTTTAATCTGGATAAGATGGGAAGTTTGTGCCAGTTTCTTGATACCTAGGTGGAAAATAAAGCGATTAAAAACAAGTGAATTGGTGTCGATCGAAGAAATACTATCCTATTACATTCCATGCCTCCATCTTATTTGATTAGTCATAAGATATTTCAGTAGATTTATAGAGCACGTAAGTAGTGCAATTATTAAATATCACTAAACATACCAGTTAAATAGACCAAAAGCAATCAATTAAGGTAACGAGTTCAGAGCCTAATTCTCTAACCGAATAACTTTTTGTCGGTTATCTTCAATCAAAACCACTTCACAATTATTCACTGGTCAATAATAACTAACGAAGACCCTAAAAACACGGCAATAGGTACTTCGTATTAGCAAAAACGACTTACTCATTGCAATCTTCGAAAGATTCCACTGTATTGCTACGCGATTTTGTACTGAATGTCTATAGTAATAAAGGTGAGTTCGCTTTGAACGTATAAACATGCCAGGGCGATATTCCGAGGCCGCGGAACGGTGTCAGTGGGTCGCGGCGGGCCCTGAACTTGGAACGGGATACGTTATGTCATTTTAGCGGCCTTTTCTAGATTGCTTTTGGGCGGCATTTTAGCGGCTTTTCGGGTTTCGTTTTAACGGCATTTTAGCGGCTTTTGACGTTTGGTTTTAGCGGCATTTTAACGGCTTTGGAGGAAAAGTTTTACCGCCTTTCAGAGTATTTAATCTTAGTTTTTTTTAGTTATTTTTGCAACCTTGTTTTCTTTTTTCGAGATGCGTATGATCCTGTGTAATTTAAAGACCTTGTGAGCTTTTATTACATTTGCATGTTATGTTAATTTGATTCTTGTTTAACCTTAGTACGAAGACGCAAAGAAATTCACTAATGTTTTTGTCACGCAATGTCATGATTTCTCATTGCACATAGATTATATAATATTTCAATGACACATAGGAGCCTTGAGTCCTTTTAAATAAAAAAAAGTAGGTATATGAAAATGTCCAAATATTTTATTGGAATAAGGACGTCTAGAACGTTCTACAAATGCGTAAAAAATATGATTTAAAACTATGCTAAATTCACTACTAATACGCAATGTAGGTCGCGTCGAGGCGGCGACCTTGAAAATGTATTCATTTAGTGTTTTTTCACTTTGCTAAGTGGGTCAATTCTTTATACTATGTTTGGTTGTGAACGAAATTACTGCGTTGATACTGTACGGAGGTTTGTGCTTTTCATTATACGAAGTTTTTTGATACTAGTGGTGGAGTATGAAACGAAAGAGAATTTTAAGGAATACGAATACAAACAGTTTACAAATTTTATTAAGTAAGTACATACTACATACATACCTATATCAATCCATACTAATATTATAAATGCGAAAGTAACTCTGTCTGTCTGTCTGTTACTCAATCACGCCTAAACTACTGAACCAATTTGCATGAAATTTGGTATGGAGATATTTTGATACCCGAGAAAGGACATAGGCTACCTTTTATTGCGAAATATGTACCACGTGCGAAGCCGGGGCGGACCTCTAGTATTTAATAAAAAATTGTTCTCCAAACATAGAGCCTAAAAAAGTGGTGGGTATTTATTATTAGGTCACTGTTTTAAACAACAACAAATTCTAAATTTTTGCAATATTTTCTTGGGAAACCGGAAAATATGTCGATTTTAATGTAGTACATAATATTAATATTGAAAAAATTATTAATGGAAACGTAGGCCTAGATTCCGTAGAACATAGGACATAACTTAGTCCAAAAGACATAAATTGACATCGTAAAATTTATCAGTGATGAAGGTTACTTATTTGGGTATTAAGGTCGAGACGATATGTAAAACTTATGGAGTTTTGAGATAATTTCATGTTTTATATGTGCTTATTAACGAACTAGCTGAGCCCCGCGTTTTACCCGCATTCCTCTGCTTCTATTGGTCTTAGCGTGATGATATTATAGCCTATAACCTTCCTCGATAAATGGACTATCGGACGGTGTTATAATTTTTCAAATGGACCTGAGATTAGCTAATTCAAACAAACAAACAGCTTCAGCTTTATAATATTTGTAAAGATTATCGCTCGAACGGTATAAGAGCATAATAAATCAAATATTAAATTGCGAAATTGACTGACTCATTGTAAAGCTGAAACTGGTGAGTCAATATTGATAAATTTCGTTATAGATACGCAAATGAGATATTGAAGAAATTATGATTAAAGGATGGAAAGGTTTATCAGAAATTATCTTGTCCACGATAAAATACTTAGTAACTGAAAATTGTAATAAATATTAACCAATATTTTTCCTTAGCTATGTAAAATAAATAAAGTATATAAACAATAAAATAAAAATCATGCTTTTAATTTTTAAATAAGATAAACTCGTGAAATAATTGTATTGTCACCGATCCTAGATAAGTGTACAATGTTTGAATTAAATCCGTCCGTTTAGTGGGTCAAAATCTAGTCTATATGAGCCGGTAACATACAAACATACAGCGTGACAAAATGAGCTCCATATTAAGAAATGTTTTTTTCATTAAGAAAAATTTCCCTATAATTACCTACTTTACAAATTTAGCTCTCAATGGTGTATCAAGTTCGAACCCATGACCCGTAAGTGCTATTTCGCAATCGAAACCGGCAATAACCGGTTTTAACCGGTGCGAGAGATTTGCTAACACGCAACTTTGGTACGCGATAAATCGGTAAAATCAATGTCAATTGTATGTTAAATTTTGATAACGGTGCATCTTTTTTATCAGAAATTTTAAAATATTAGATAGGTAAATTTTTTGTTATAGATTCGCACTTCTGTTTCATTGTTTCTGTTTGCGTTATGTGTATGCTAGTGTCAAGTATGGAGATTGAAATACTTAAGGCCACGTGAAAAAATATATACCTAAGGAAAGTAATAAAATCGAAATGAATATGAACTTAAAGACAAGCAAAGTCGGGTTCCTAGTAAGTATATGTAAAATTAGGTATACGTAATATCTTTTAGTTGGAAAGCAACTGCTTTCGCTGTTGCAAAAAAAAAATGATGAAAAATGTTTTGCAAATCAATTTTGCATCAAAATTTATCAAGTACATTTTAAGTACTTATTTTTAATGTGAGTATGTTTGTAAATGTGTATAGGTACTATATGAAGAATATTATCAAATTATCAGCTCTTGAGAAGGTTGTTCCTTGAAATTCTGAATCTAAGTACCTACATATTATCTTGATTTCCTTACTGCATATCGCAGCTATAATTTTTATTATTATCAGTGAGATGTTTAAAATTAAAACTTTGGTGAAGACGATGATTTAAGATTAGACATTTATAAAATTACAGTACTACCAAGTACCAACATAAATTCCTCTATTTACGACGAAGTTATTATAACAAAAGATTTAGCCGCATTGTATCCATTTTAAAGCACAGACAGTTAAATGGCGTTATAAACAGTCCACGAAATGATGAACCATCTCAATAATACCGTTTAAAAATCCGCAATCGGCCAACTTGTTACCACGGGCAAAGTTGCCAAAAAATTTCGCATAACGGTTGACCCGCTTTTGTTTTTTCACGCGAAACTCGACTTTATTACAAGGTAATAAGAATGCCGGTTTTGGAGTAACGTGGGTAGGGTAATGAAATGCGAATTTGAACTTTATTACGTAGTGATAGAGTCGGTTTTTGATTGTGTTTAAAAAGTTTTATGTGGTATAGAGTGGGGGTTTATAAAATATTGTATTAGTTTTATCACTATTTTGATGATTTATTTCGACTTGTGTTAGTTAATTTTTGTCGAGTTCAATGTATTGTTTAAGTATGTTATTAGTATTATATATTATACTTACTTATTAGTTATTACATACTTATGACATGAAAAATAACTTTCGACTATATTCGGGTTGTAATCATTTAATTATTTTTACGAACTGTTTCATTTTTTATATGGTTAAAAATTTGTCTTGATCTTCAAATTTCATCGTTGTTTAAGTAATAGTTTTAAAATTTTTTTAATTACATATGTATTATAATTTTAAATCGGAAATGATTCAGCCTTGTGTAAAGTAAAAGATTTCTAAAGGTTATGACTTATGAGAAATAACTCCTTCATCCTTGTTTTAAAAATTCCTTGTTGAAATTCCAATAAAATTTACAAATTAAAACTTACATTTCATCTAATTAACTGAATTTAATATTGATATATAAAAAAGGTGCATCCAAAATATATCCGCTAGCACCTCTGCTTAACCCAATGATCGTCTAAGAACACCGCATTGAATGATAACAATACATTTTAAACTCTACAAATAAGGGATTAAGGTACATCTTAGTTTGCAGAGACACAACCTTCTGTAGATTATAACCTCGTCGCTATCATGTTCAGGGTTAGAACTTAGAAGGAATAAATAAATTATAATAGGTCTTATTGTACTCATTTTACGGTCGATTTTCGTACAAAATAACAAGTAATTTCTTAAGTAATGTGCATATTAATTTTTTATTGTATACATCGTTTGAATTTTAATATTTTTTTTAAATAGTGATTATCGGCAAGGGCTTGATAGAATTGAGAGTTTAAAGAGCGTTTGTCAATGTCATGTAAATACTTTAATAAAAAAAAATTAGAACATGAGAATAATATTTAGATTACCAATAAAATATAGGTAAATTGATTTTGGCACATCTTATACAATTTTATGCATCATATTTATACATGATTAACTGTTTATTTGACTCCGATAAAAACAACAATAAAATATTCTGTTAATGTAATTTATTACAAACAATCCTAATTGTTTTGTAACTAAACATTATTATTGTCTCTTATCACTAAAACTATAACATATTTTGATTGTCTAATACAAAACATATAAACATTCAGGAAGTATGTTTGTGGCCAAGGTTGATGGGTTTTACTGTGCGGTTGGTTGCTAGGCGAAACGTCGTTAGATAAGAAATTGATGTCAATACGTTGTACTGATTTTAAACGCGATTTATTCATGATTTTCATTGTATGAGTGTACGGGAAATTTTTGAAATTTATATTGTAAATGTTGGCTGTATTTTCCAAGTAGAGTTCAAAATGAATTGGATATGAATCTAATACATACATACAGTGCCGGTGTAAGGGCCACTGACACCCCGGGCGAAAATATTGTGGCGCCCACTTGAGGTGTTCTGAAGGTTTGCACCAGGAGAGGCAAGAGACTCCAACTTCAGGCATACATAAATATATCAGTTATTTGAATAATATTCTAAGTAATCTTCCCACTGCAAGGGCACAAGGCTCTTTTACATCATCCTGCAACTGGCCATTGGCCAGTATGATAATGTAGTCAAAACTTTTACAAAAAAATATTTTATCAAATCTTGTTCAGTTTATCCTTAGTATAGCTAAAAGTTATGTACTTAACCAACCAATAACTATAATTTGAATTGTCTCTTCCAGGCTGTCGACTGGTGGTCGGTAGGCGTGCTCACATACGAGCTGCTGACCGGAGCGTCTCCGTTCACGGTCGAAGGAGAGAAGAACACACAGCAAGAGATCACCAAGCGGATAGTTAGGTGTAGCTACCCCGTGCCGAATGACGTCAGTCCCGAGGTGCAGGACTTTATAAAGAAGTGAGTAATAAGTAGTGTTTCTAATGAGTATGTAGTTAACGGAGAAGAAGTAGTAAGAGATCGCCAAGCGGATAGTTAGGTGTAGTTACCCCGTGCCGAATGACGTCAGTCCCGAGGTGCAGGACTTTATAAAGAAGTGAGTAATAAGTAAAGTAGTGTTTCTAATGAGTATGTAGTTAATGGAGAAGTAGTAAGAGATCAGGACTTTATTAAAAAGTGAGTCTTGTCTCTACAGACGCAAGTAATGTCAAATCGTTTCGTCAAAATTATTATAGGTATACTGCAACATAAATCTTGAAATATTTGGTGACTCTTCTTTTGTGAAATTGAAAGACTGTGTTATCATAAAAATGTAATCTTTTTTTTCAGATTATTAGTAAAAGATCCACGGAAACGTTTGGGCGGTGGCGAAGATGATGCAGAAGAACTTAAAAGACATCCTTTCTTTAAGGTAATTATAAGTTTTATAACCATCACAATTCAACAAGTAACAAACACACACATTTTATAAATATGTATTGTATTTATTTATAATACAAAACAATGTAAGGAAATCTAGTACAATCTAATGAGGTACAAACATTTTGCACAATAGGCGCCTTTATTGCTACACAGCAATCTCTGCCAGGCAACCTGGTAGAAAAGGAAATGTGAGAAGAATAAGGATAGCGCAAAAAAAAAACAGAAAGAATATAAAAAATGCATAAATCAATCCTTCTTTACTAAATTTCCTTCCAAAATATATAATATATCATGTAGTTAGATATAATTTACATATTATGTAATATTAGAGCAACTATGGACTTTCTTGCCGATTCTTCTCCATAGATACTGCTTTCCGAATCGGTGGTAAATGTTAAAAATACTTATGTAATGACGATTCGAAAGTGCTACTAAATAGTAGTCTAATTGAATAAATGAATGTTTGAGTTTGAATAATATGTTAATAATGATTTTAAATTAATGTCTCTTCCAGAACTTAGACTGGGAAGCGGTATCCCGTCGCGAAGTGGCCGCTCCATTTGTACCGGCACTATCCCACGCGGCGGACACGAGCAACTTCGCGGGCGAGTTCACTCGCATGCGGCCCACGTACTCGCCCGCACACGCGCCCAAACATCACGACAAACTGTTCTTGGGTGAGTTTCAAGTAGAAAAGATGGTCTGGGCAACGGATCTTGTAGGTTTTATAGGTCGACAAAATTGTAGGCAAGAAGCTCCTTTTAGGTCAAAAAGACACGAGGAAAGGGCGAAATTATTAGGAAATCATAAGATAACATGGTGTAGGATAGCTGGTCCTATAGGTTTCACAGGTCGAAACATAAGGAAAAAGTGAAATTATTAGGAAATCATAGGCATGACCACGAAGTGCCACTCCCAGGTAAAGAAGGACTTTTCACAGGTCAAACGGCACACCATCAAAAGCTACTTTTAGGTATGTGTCCTGCCTATATTATAGCTCTTTTCCCCATAAAACCGTGACTGGGCAGATTACCTGGAATAGGGATAAGGTGAAATTACTAGGAAATCTCGGCTGCGCACGCGCATGAGCACCACAATAAGTTGTTTTTATTTAGAAAAAATATGTCACGACTCTGGTAAAGTTCTAGCGACCAATTCCAACTTGCGAATGGATATTAATGAAGCTGAAATTAATAAATGTTTCTAGACAGTGACTTTTTATAACACCTATACTGTAACAACGTTTATAAATTTATTGCTTTTTTTTTTTAATTGGCATTGGCTGAAATATAACACAAACCGAAACTATAGCTTCAACTAGCAATCCACTTTGTTCATCAACTTAATATTCATCCAGCAATTTTTTTGTATTAATCGACAATGAGGGTATAACTAAAAAACTTATCCTCTATTTCAGGCTATTCGTACGTAGCGCCGAGCATTTTGTTCTCGGAGAATGTGATCTCCGACCAGATATGGATGCAGGCGACGGGACAAAAGCATGACAAACTGAAGGGATGGGTTGCTAAGGTAAAATATATTATTTTATAGTTATTACGAATTAAAAATTTTAATGTGAGATTGTTATACACCTTTAAAAGACAATTTGTCGGAAAAAAAACATTAAAATTGATTGATATGACATAAATAAATAAGCAACAATAAATATACCTGTTCTGGTTTTAATAAATTAGTAATTGGTGAGATTGCATTATATTAAACCATGTATGTATGTAGATAAAAAGGTATTTCAAGTCCTTCGAGTCGGATTTTGTTTCTAACTTTAAATTTCTGAATACACTCTATAACATTATATTCCATACTAGCTGCGCCGCGCGGTTTCACCCGCGTGGCTCCGCTCCTGTTGGTCTTAGCGTGATAATATATAGCCTATATTACTCGTGGATAATGTAGCTTTCGAATGGTGAAAGAATTTTTAAAATCGGTCCAGTAGTTTATGAGCCTATTCATTACAATCAAACAAAGTTTTCCTCTTTATAATATTAGACTATCAATGAATATTTTTCTTTGATATCTCATTATTACACATGTTATACAGAATTTATGTTTTTTCTTAAAACTTATATTTATGCATATTTTAGGATTCGCCGTTCTTCCAAAAGTACGCTGTAGATCTGAGCACGCCGCTCCTCGGTGACGGCTCGTATGCGGTCTGCAGAAAGTGTATACACAGACAGACGGGGAAAGAATATGCTGTTAAGGTAATTATAGTAATTTTTGAAGTGATAACTTCTTTAGCGGCGTTGAGCACTTTTTCTGTAATGGGTATAAAATGTTAAACTCGCGTCAGGACACGTGACCTGATCGAAAAAGCGTAAGACGGATACCATTCCAAAATATCAAACATGCTCAACGTTAATAATCAAGGTTTCACTTCTGCCGGCACTCCCCCAGTGCAACTCGTCTTTTTTTATAGGAAATTTATGTTGTCGGAAATTATTTTTTTTTTATGCTAAAACAGGATTAGTCGAAGAATTTATAGATAATGTGTTAGTGTAGCAAACAAATAATGGATAGTGAAAAGATTAGTGAATCAAGAAGTAGAATTTGCCTTAGAAAGATTTATTTATTATTAAGTTAAATATAATCAGATTTTATTGTAATAATAATAGGAAAGAGACAAAATTAAGTTTTATTAGTCACGCGTTTAATTATTTCTCACAAAACCGTTCAAATTTAGAAAAAACTGAAGTTAATCAAAATTACAATTTCCAGATAATATCAACACAAAAGAAGGACGTGAAACAGGAAATAGAACTGCTCAAAGCGTGTCAAGGGTCACCGTACATTATCACACTGCACGAAGTGTTCCAGGATTCTGTAAGTTTAATTTGAATTAATTAAAAGAAATACCTTCATTTAAGGGGCTGACAATACCAAATTGAAGTTATTTGAGCAGTTTTTTAAGAAAAGATATTTATTCTATCCCATCAAAAAAAATATATGTTAATATTCATCATATTTCGAAGACCGTGGACGGACTCTATACATAATTGGACGAAATCGGCTCGATAGAAAATAATTGCAAAGAGTGCTCTTCAAATCATCATTAAACAATTCTATGTGTTTATTTTTTTGACGTACGGGTCTGCTATTTAAAACACGAAGTCAACATATTCATATCTGAACCTCTAACGAGTCATATTTCGCATATGACCCACACTTTTCCTTAAGGTTGATGGTGATGATGTTATTGTTACAGGCGTTCACATACATAGTAACAGAACTGGCCAGTGGCGGGGAACTGGCCTCACAACTGGGGACAGTCGGTGAGCGAGTAGCTCGCCGGTTACTGGCTCAATTGGCGCTAGCTGTAGCACATATGCACGCACGTCGCGTCGTGCACAGGGACATTAAGCCCGAGGTGAGTGTCAGGAGTGAAACTGCTTTGCATTCAAAGATAGCAAAATAATCGCCGTGTTATAAGTGAGACTGCTTTGGCAATATCTAAAGATAACAAAATGGTCGCCTTACTGCAAGACGTGATGGTATTGCCGTGACGTGATTTTGGAATTACTCTCAAAACACTTTAAAATGATGGTTTTATTAGAATTTGATAAAAATATTACTAAAAATGTAGATGTAAAAATAGCGCTAAATTAAGAAGAAATAGAAATGTAAAATAGTAATCTTCAAACAAGCAAAAACTATTGAATGATTTCAACAACATTAAATAAAATATGGTCTGATCATGACTATTTTAAACAAAGTTGATGGTGATTTTTAACTAAAATAAACTTTCCAGAACATTCTGCTAACGACGTCCCGTCTCAACGAGGCTAAAGTGAAAGTTGTCGACTTTGGTTTCGCGCGTCGTCTGCCCGAAAGTGAAGAGCGGCAACGAATGATGACACCGTGCTTTAGGTAATTTGGATCTTATTTTTGAAGTGAAAACTTCTTTAGCGGCGTTGAGCACTTTTTCTGTAATGGGTATAAAATCTTAAACTCGCGTCAGGACACGTGACCTGATCGAAAAAGCGTAAGACGGATGGATATCAAACATGCTCAACGTTAATAATCAAGTTTTCACTTCTGCCGGCACTCCCCCAGTGCAACCCGTCTTTTTTTTGTTTAGTATTTATTTATTTATTTATTTATGATGCACCAACAGTAACTCAATTTGTAACATTATATAAATAATCGTACATAAAGTCTTAATCTAAATTGGCTACTAATTATAGGTACATACAGCATTACTTGAGAATTGGATTGAATTTAGTATTCTTTGGTAGAAAATGGAAATTGAAAAATTAAGATCTATTTTAAGATATTTCTTACTTAAATTACATGATTTATTTTGAATTTGGTGATTAGGTTATTTTTTCAAGTGTAATTTTTATTTGTTTAGGATTTATTTGATGATTCATTTGTGTAATATTTTCAAATAGGTTTACTTTTATATTTATTTCGACGTCTAATTTACAAAAACGTTTGCAAATAATTTTTTTTAAGGTATCATGACTGTTTTTTTTTAGAAAAAAGATTTTTTTACATATCAAAAAATCGTGTTTTAATATAAATTTTAATTATTTATATTATAGTTTACCGTACGCCGCGCCTGAAGTTGTATCCTGCGTACGCGGCACGGGCTCAGGATACGGGCCCGAGTGCGATATGTGGAGTTTGGGCGTTATTTTTGTGAGTATTTGTAGTAAAATTGTGAAAATGGTGAAAAAATTATAAAAAATGAAGAAAAAAAAATTGTTTTTGGATGGGGGTGGATAGTTTGTAATTTTGTGAAGTTTGTGGGAAGTAAAATCTTGCGTCTTTTTTGTGTGTTTAAACTTACTGTGGATATTTATAGTACATTGAAATGCATTCTGCAGTAGATAATATTATGATCGCGGTTGAATTTATTGTTTATTTTATATTTATAATTTACTAAATCAAGTTTTGTGTTATTTGTAGAAAATTCACTTCACACAAAAACATTGATCGAAATAAATTTTTTTTTTTTTTTCCACTCAACGAAAAGCTGCGTACTCATTGCTTAGCTAAATATCTATTTAGATATTCTTTATGCAATATGTATGTAGCTTTTTTATGATAAAATATTAGTATAATAATTATTTTTTCTCGTTTCCAGTACTGTATGCTCTGCGGCAAAGCGCCGTTCGCGCCGAGTTCTCGGAAGGAACCCGTCACGTCGCTCATGGACCGGATTCGAACCGGCACCTTCTCTATGGACGGTGAGTGTTTTTGTTTGTTTGTTTATCTCTCTGTATATACTAGCTGTCCCGGAAAACACATGTGTACATGCTTACAGGTATACATACGTTCAGGTGTACATGCACACGTACATGCGAACATGCTTACATACAAATTCAAAAAGTGTTTGTCTGTCTGTTACTCAATCACGCCTTAACTACTGAATCAAATTGCATGATATTTGGTATAGAGATATTTTGATACCCGAGAAAGGACATAGGCTACTTTTTACCCCGGGACATAGGATAAGTTTTTTAAGATCCCACGGGAACGGGAACTATGCGGGTTTTTCTTTGACTGCGCGGGCGAAGTCGCGGGTGGAAAGCTAATACATTATACATTATTAATTTATTGAACGCGTACAGTACATGTTTTTTTATAACAGAGATCGATATTATACGAATTCGAATCCCCTTCATCTTTGAAATAAATGTATTTTTCATTTTAGGCGCGGGCTGGGCCACAGTATCAGCGGACAGCAAGCGCATAGTTTTATTGATGTTTATAATGATGTTATTGATGATGAATTTTTGGCTCTTTCGCGTATTTACGAAATTTAATTACCTCATACTCGATATAAATATGTATTTTCCATTCTAGGCGCGGGTTGGGCTACAGTATCAGCTGACAACAAACGCATAGGTCGCGCGTTTTTTTTCTGTTTTTTTTTTTCTACAATATTGTTCTATTGATGATGATGAAGATGATTTTTTTTTTTATTTATATACTCTTTATTGCACACACAAAGTTTGACAAAATCAGGATATTATACTAAGCAATTGGCGGCTTTATTGCTTAACAGCAATTTCTACCAAGCAACCAAAAAATAAAAGCAGAAAGTTATTACAATTACAAAATTGGGAAGATTTTTTTGACTTAAGATTTTATTACGAAATTGGTCCTCCAGTAAATTTTTTTTTTCTTTTGTAATCAGGCGCGGGCTGGGCCACAGTATCAGCGGACAGCAAGCGCATAGTTCGCGCTTTACTATGCGTACGCGCAGCCGAGAGGATGGGAATACGGGCGTTATTGCAGGCGCTCGGTGTTAACGAGCCTGATAGTGATGCACAGGGCTTCAGGCTTGCGGTGAGTGGGGGGAGGGGGGGGGGATAGATAAATAAATAAAATAAATAAATAAATATTATAGGACATTATTACACAAATCGACCTAGTCCCACAGTAAGCTCAATTAAGGCTTGTGTTGTGGGTACTAGGCGACGATAAATATAATATTTAATAAATACATATATAGATAACACTCAGACCCAAGAACAAATAATTGAGTTCATCACACAAATATTTGCCCTGACCGGGGATCGAACCCGGGACCGTCGGCTCAGTAGGCAGTTACTTTACCACTGCGCCAACCACGTCGTCAATAAATTAATATTTCGGGACCATTTTCACACACGGCACAATCTGATCCCATATTAAACTTTCGCTTGTGTTATTGAAACCTGAGGGCTGTAAACATACATATATAATTTTAAATAAATAATTATATCTATAATTAACAACCCAGACACAGAGCAAACATCTATGTTCATCACACAAATATTTGCCCCGGGTGGGAATCGAACCCACGACCTCTGGTTTGGAAGGCAGGGCCACTACCAACCAAGTCAACCGGTCAGTCAATAGATACAGGCATAGAGAGGGGGCGAAACGCCCTAACGGCTACAATATAAGTGACTTAAATAAAAGTAGAGATGACAGTTACCGTTTTTTATATATTAAAATAAATTACTTGAAAATAGTCCGTCTGAATCAATACACCTTTTGGGTTGATAAACTTCTAAATCTATTTGTATTTTTAACAATTTTTTTTCTCTCACAGGACATGACAAAAGCTGATCTCTACAAGCGCAGAAATAAGAACAAGCAGAGAAAGTCGAGTACCTCCGAGCCGGTTGAAACCGCCATAGAGCAAGAAGAAACCAGAGAGAACAGTCTTCTAGAAACCATAAATAACCTCAAGAACAGAATGAACAAGAATTCCATAGAGAACGATGTTGAACTCATAAAAGCCAACACACAAGACACGCCAGTCAACGAAACGGCTGAACCCACTTTCGATGATTCGAGCGATGAAGTACCTTCAGTCAAACCAGTCGAAAAGACTTACTCTAAACCCAAGTCTAAACTAGACGACTATATTTACATTGAAAGTAGTCAAGGCTTGGAAGGCACAGAAGTAGCGTTCCCTAAAACGACGCGCAGAAAAGTGTCTCAATCTCCCGTACCGAGAAAACGAAGAAAAATTGAAGGCAAAAAAGAAGGAATGGAACTACGTAGTCGTGTAGAAACACCAGAAAAACGTGGTAGAGGGAGGCCTAGAAAAGTTCCAGAAGGAACGCAAAAAGAGTCGATAGAAAATGAAAAGAGAGTGACAAGGAAACGCAAACACGAAGAGATGACCAAACCTGTACTAAGGGAGAAAGGACAGAACGGCAGACAGAGTAAAAGCAATGAAAGTGTCAGAAAAGTTGTCAAAGCGAAAAGGAATAGGAAACCTTCGCCAGAAAAAGTTGACGATAACGTCAGAATGACCAGATCGAGACGTAGGCGTTTGGAAATTAGTCTGTCGCCGTCAGAAGTTAAAAATGTCATCCCGACTCTATCTATAGAGTCGGATCGTCGAGTCAATTCCATAGAGAGCAGTAAATCTGCCAGAAACAAGAGAGTTAACAAGATTAACGGTAAACCCAAGGCAACGAACGCCAAGGCCAAACCGAAGGTCAACGGAAAAACGGTGAAAAATAACATGAAAAATAACAAGAAAAATAACAAGAAAAACGCGAAAAACGTGACAGTGAAAGTGACGGCGCCCGTGCGCACACGCACCCGCGCCAACCGCAGGTGAAAACTAATTCGTTCCTACCCGCAGTATGAAAAATATCGCTAAAATATCGTTTTTCCACCCCCATAGACTGTTTACGATTCGTAGTTAATTCCAGCGTTCGAAAAAATTCCAAAAAAATCGATAAAAAATTCGAAAAAAAATATAGTGACGCAACACGGACGCTTGCTCATCGTTTAGTTTAAAGTTATTTATTTAAAAACAATTCTTTCTTAAGTTATTCTAACGCCTAGTTGGAGTGTGCGATGGACAAGTGTTTTCTTTTTTTTATTATTTAATGTTACTAT
>CAJQZN010034103.1:0-17529 GCA_907164685.1 Colias eurytheme | reverse complement strand
CGCCCGACCCCCGCCAGTTCCCCTCCGTTTCTCTGCACAAGTACATTTGTCGCACTACTGTAGGAAATAATGGTAATACTGTGCTATTAGTATTTTCTAGTGTGTGATTTTACGCGAGTATTATACATTTAGAAATTGAAGACATTTTAACGGATTTTAAACGCGATTGATTAATTATATTATTTTCTTGACGTTTCGAACACTTTACAGCGAGTGGTCACAGGGGGACATATGAATAAATCGCGTTTAAAATCCGCATAAAAATCGTTCATTTCTAAATTTAGTCTATTAGCCAATGTAACAAGGTTACCTACAATTAATTTTAAATAATAAATGAATGCAGAAACATGAAAATAGTTCACAGATGATTCTCTCCAAGTAGGTATATTCAAATCCAATAAAAGTAAGGTAGACCGTAGCTAACATTGTTTTATTTACTAGTAATTTAAATATTATTACTTTTACAATTATCAGTTTAAGAAAGAGACTAAACTGTTTTTGAATATCCGTTTTTATTTGAAAGACATACCATACCTTCTATTACATATAACATACCTTATATCCTTTATAACATTGAAATATTTTAATCTTTCCAGAAATAAAAGTAATACACTGCCAGTTGAGAGTCATTTTAATTATACAGCAATTGATATTTCTCCAAATGGATCAGTTTTATTGGCAATTAATGAGCGTAAGTAATCAATGTTCTTTTACATAATTTTTTATATATTGCAAGATTGTGGCTATGTTATTATTTTACAAGTTAACAATAAGAAGAGGCCGGTGTCAGCTTCATTATTTACTTATTTATAACAATTTATTGTACAAAACAATTTAAGAAATGTAGTACAAACTAATAAGGTACAACAATTTTGCACAAAAGGCGGCCTTATTGCTACACAGCAATCTCTTCCAGGCAACCTGGTAGGAAGGATATGTGAGAAGAATAAGAATTATTATTAGTTAACATAGATTCTTGATTTTTTTGTATTGATGTTTTGGCTCTTCTTTTAATTCTAACTTTAATATCATTTACATGGCCATGGCATAATTGGTTACTTATCATACTGTTATTTCACTCACTTTTTCATCATGAAACATGATATTATTTGTTATGAAATTATCATACTCATATATTTTTATATTTTTAGAGGGTGAGGCTCAAATGATAAGTCTTATAACATGCACAGTAATTCATAGATACAAGTTCAAGCAGCGAGTGAATGCTGTTAAATTCAGTCCTGATGGTCAACATTTTGCAGCTTGCTGTGACGATACAGGTAATCTATGGAATTAATCTCAATGGCTATGTAGATTTCATGAATTCATTATGTAGTTAATAAAGTGTTATTTCAATTAAAATAAGTATATCATAGATTCATATCAATGCATTCAAATTATCATCTTCTTATTAATATACCCCTTAATACACCTTGACACTAGTTTTTAGCAATGTAGGATTAAATTTTTATCTTATTATGTTTTAACAAATTGTCCATACATCATTATTTTTTTTAGTATTCATAATGACTGCACCCAGTGTATTCACTGGTGAATATAGATCCTTCATAATGAAACGGGTCTTTAAGAAAGCCCACGATGAAGTGACTTGCTTGGATTGGTCGTCTTGCGGCAAATTACTAGCCGCGGGCTCCAAAGACACAACCACAAAGATCTATACTGTAGAATATTTGGACAACTTAAATATGTATTCGTTAAGTGGACATACAGATAAAATAGTTGGTGTTTTCTTTGAGATGAAGAGTTTAGATCTTATAACGGTCAGTAGGAACGGTCAAGTTTGTTTATGGGATGCGAACATTGATCCCGATGATTTAGTGGTTTCCGAGGTTCAGATATCACATCAGAAAAGACGAAAGATTAAGAAAGAGGAAGAGTTGTTGGACGATGATATTAATGAAAAGGATGACATAGAGAAAGATAAGGAATATGTAAGTACATAAAAATTTTTACTACACTAACTTTCCGCCCGCGGCTTCGCTCGCGTTTTCAAATATTCCCCGTTCCTGTGGGATATCCGGGATAAAACCATCCTATGTGCTAATCCAACATTTATAATATTACTAGCGGTCCGCCCCGGCTTCGCCCGTGGTACGTATATATGTTTTCTCTACGTAAGAATCATCCTGGTACTGCAAGGAATATAATAAAAAAATAATTATCGAAATCGGTCCACCCGTTCTCGAGTTATGCGCTTACCAACACATTTTGCGATTCATTTTTATATATAAGATAGTATAGTATGATTTCTAATGAAATTTTTAAAGTTTAATGGTAGCAAAAAATTGCACAATATCTTATTTTTGGTTTACCATGCAAATAACATAGTAAGTCATCAAGAATATCTTATTTTTAATATCAGGAAAGTGATAAAGATGAAGAAATGGAAGAAACTGAAGTAAAAGAGGAAGCTAAAAGAATGTTATACAAGAAATTAGGTCGACATTATATTGGGGATGATATTAGAAATGCTAACCGTAAAGTGAAGTTAACAGCTGCACAATACCATAAGGCTACGAAGATTTTGGTCACTGGTAAGTTGGAATTTGAACCTTAAATGTATGTTTGGAAAGATCTATTGAAATAAATGTTGTAAACGCCTATTAAAATATTGTGTTATTAATTGAGATGGATTATTTAGTAGTCTGGTGCTTAATAGAATAACTTTTTTTGAAGTTCTGGATAACCTCACTCTAAATATTTATAAATCTACACAACTGATAGAAAGAAATCATTTTGTAGCGAAATTCCAACGCTTTCGATCTCGATTTCTATTCTTTAAAATTTGTCAAAATAATTTTGATAAACTTAATCATATGATATACTAGCGGTCCGCCCCGGCTTCGCACGTGGTACCTACATGTTTAAACTATCCTATCTCTCAAGTTGGATTGAACTGCACATGGTGTGCGAATTTTATTATAATCGGTTAAGTGGTTTAGGAGTCCATTGAGGACAAACATTGTGACACGAGATTTATATATATTAAGATAACACTGAAAATCTATTTGCAGGTTTTTCCAACGGTATTTTCTTCTTACACGAAATGCCGGATGTGAATCTAATACACACGCTCAATATATCGGAGCACAGGATCAGTAGTGTGGCGATGTCCACTCAGGGAGATTGGATAGCGTTCGGTTGTCCGAACATTGGACAATTGCTTGTTTGGGAGTGGCAGAGTAAGTTTTTTTACGTTTTGATAACAAAAAATGTTTTCTCAAAGAAGTTTCACTTCTGACACCACTTTTTGCTTAACAAAATCTTGTTTTTTCCATGTTTTATAGCAGAGTAAAGAAAGGGGTAGAATGGTTACTTTATTTTTGACTATCGAATTTCTTTTTTTGTCCTTTTTTTTGTGATATAGCAAGAAAATAAATTCTTAAGCTGCATGATGTATCATAAAAATACAAATTAAAAATTGTGTTAAATCAAGAGGGGTATATAATTGGTTCTATGTTGCATAGTATAGAATATTTCATAAGACCTATATAAAGGGCCTAATACCCCTGCTACCTTTTGACCTATTTTCAATTTTTTCCAAACAGGTGAACAATACGTCCTTAAACAGCAAGGCCACTCGCTAGACATGACCTGTGTTACCTATTCCCCTGATGGGCTCCACCTAGTAACAGGGGGTCATGACGGCAAGATCAAAGTGTGGAATACTACAAGTGGCTTCTGTTTCGTGACCTTTAGTGAACATAAGTCGACAGTCACGGATATAGTGTTTAGTGCGAATAAGAAGTTCTTTGTGTCTAGTTCGTTGGATGGTACAGTGAGATGTTATGATTTGACGAGGTAAGTGTTTGTTGGAAAATAATAGTGGTTAGGTTTTAGTACACTTAGCATTTTATAGTTCTAAAATCATCAAAACATTTCCATACATTATATAAAAAGCTATGAATTCAAACTAATCTATGTATATCTGTAGTCTATACCATTATTATCTTCTTTTTTTAAGAGAAATTACTAAATTAGAGGTTTTTGTTAATAACACAATAATTATTTTATGCATAAGTGAAATTCAAGTTCTTTCTTTATTTAGAAAAATTTGTATCCTTAATTTTTTTAACTAGTCAGAAATTGATCGATCTATCGAGATTTTTGCCGTTTCTTCTCAGTGTTGGTGTTACCTTCGCAATTGGTGATAATTTAAAAACGACTGTTCATACGCTTGTAAACGTTCAGAAATTTTTAAGTTTGTGTTGGATTGAAAAAAGTGAGAGTTTTTCCATCTTTTCTTTATTTTAAAACCAGGTACCGCAATTTCCGAACGTTCACATCGCCAAGTTTAGTGCAGTTCAGTTGCGTTGCGATAGACTCGAGCAGCGAGCTGGTGGCGGCTGGCGGGCAGGATGTGTTCGAGATATTCATCTGGTCCGTCAAGTTTGGGAAGCTTTTGGAGGTGAGTTGTATAGCGGGAATGGCTGAGCCGTTTCTGAACGTTTATTGTTCAGTATCGGATTCAGTTCATCAGTTGCGTGAATTCATCTGGTCCGTCAAGTTTGGGAAGCTTTTGGAGGTATAGTAGAACTTTTGGAGTGGTATAGTGGGACTGGATAAGCCGTTTCTGAACGTTTGCTCAGTATACAGTTCAGTTGCGTGGCGATAGAACAATGAAAATTAATATAAAAGTAAATTGATGTATTAGTTACCATAAATTGTGGAAAATATCACGTTAATACAATTGATAGTGTGCATTAAAATTTAATTACTTGCAAGCAAAACTTGGCTTGCGTTATGCGTGCAGGAAAATAGCTAGGCTCATAGCACACCCCGGACACTCAGTACATAATTATCGTTTTGACAGTCACACTGTAGAGACTGCAAATGTGTGTGTTAACGCTTTATGGTTGGCACATTTTTGACTAGCGTAAAAAAAATCGCGTTTTTCTGATGAAATACATCCGTAAACAGCACAATAACTAACCATTTTCTACGAAAAACGATAATCACAAATCCAAAATAATAAAATTTTGATTAATGTTGTCAATCTTCATTGCGTATTGTCCTTGTAGAAAAATGTGGACCATTTATAGCATGATCGTGCGGAGTGAGGTAAGTGTTTAATTTTGGCGGGAGGCGGTCGAGAGTGTCCGTTCTGTAGTGTTCAGCTACTATTATGTATTCTGTGCTCATAGTATCCTTGACAGTACAGTACAATTCTGTTTCTCAGCTAGATTACTGTTAAACGAACCAATCAATAGAAAAAGAATAAAAACTATATTTTCCACCCAATACATGCATACCTGTCTTTATTTATTTATAAGTACAAAAATGAAAAATGTATTTATCTATACTTCCTTATACCTTACATAACCAAGTTATTTTGTTATTCCAGGTGCTAGGCGGTCACGAAGCTCCCGTATCAAGTCTAGCCTTTAGCCCCAATCTATCTAGCTCTAAACTCGCTTCAGGATCTTGGGATAAAACTGTAAAGCTATGGAACTCGATTGAAAGCAGTTCGGAATGTGAAACTGTTAGGATGACTAGTGATGTGCTGCAAGTTACTTTTAGACCGGATGGGGAAGAGGTTGGTTATTTTATGATAACTAGTGTAATTTATTATAATGAATTAATAATATAAATGAATCTATATTATATTAACTAGTGGTCCGCCCCGGCTTCGCCCGTGGTACCTACATGTTTAAACTATCCTATCTCTCAAGTTGGATCGAACTGCACATGTTGTGCGAATTTTATTATAATCGGTTAAGTGGTTTAGGAGTCCATTGAGGACAAACATTGTGACACGAGATTTATATATATTAAGATAGTACCTCTAGGAGATCATATATTTTTTCATGAATTTCTCACCTTTGAATAACTTCTTTCTAAAATAACATTATTAAAAATAAATGACAACAGTAACTTTAGAATAATGCGGAGCAATAAATTACAAGATGCACTTACCCACTATGCAAAAACGAACGAACGAACGAACTTGAACAAAGACAAATGAACGAAGTTGTATGAGTGTAAGTGTATATTATGTAAAGGTTCGTTACCTTTCACTGGAATGTACGTGTATTTCGTACCTGCATCATTATATATGTTTGCAGTATCATATCTCCCAAACGGATAAATCTTTTTCAATGCAGTTTTTCACCCTTACCTATTTAATTGTTTTAAAGATATTTTCATCAAAATAATCTATTTCATAGATAGCAGTATCCACTCTAGATGGCTGTATAACATTCTTCAACGTGACGACATGTGATCAAACCGGCAGTATTGAAGGCAGGAACGATCTGGGGTCCGGAAGGGCGGATAATGACCTTATTACTGCGGAGAAAATGTTGAAAACTAAGTAAGTTTTATTGTTTGGATATAGTTCTGTATAAAATATAATGTGCCACATATTGAATACACAGTTTTTAAATGGCAAGCATACTTTATGTTAGTAGGAAAAGTTCTTGTGTGGTTTCAGCCAGCTAAGTTTTTTTAAATGCTTTTTTTATTTGATAGCTCTATCTATCAGAATAACTGTGGTCTGAATTAATTTAATGATCTCAACTAATTTATTCTAAACTAGAGGTCCGCCCCGGCTTCGCCCGTGGTACATACTATTATTTCGCAATAAAAGGTAGCCTATGTCCTTTCTCGGGTATCAAAATATCTCCATACCAAATTTCATGCAAATTGGTTGAGTAGTTTAGGCGTGATTGAGTAACAGACAGACAGACAGAGTTACTTTCGCATTTATAATATTAGTATGGATAATGGTTGTTTTCATTGACTTCGACTTAAGTTATAGGATATTCGTTAATTGACAAAAAAAAGCATAGAATAAAGCAGTTTTTGTATTTTTTTTAGTTATCTTTTATTTTTATTTCCAGAGCGTTCACAACAATATGTTATTCAGCGGACGGTTCGTGCATACTAGGGGCTGGTAATTCTAAACACATTTGTTTATATAGTGTGAACGAATCGGTGTTGATCAAGAAGTTTGTCATCACGCAGAATCGATCCTTGGACGCTATTAGTGTGAGTTTGTGTGTTTGTTGCGGTTGATCTGCGCAATGGAAAAAAATGCCAAAATCAAAGTTTTTATGTATGATGAAAGGATTTTCTTTGCATTCTAATGCTTTGTGAAAGATAATTTTTAAACGTATTCTTGTATAAATCGATTGGTGCTCATTAGTACTTATTTCACTAATATACAGAATTGATATATGTATATGAGTTTTTGTTAATGTTTCTCGGATATTGTTCTTTTGTAAAATCTGGAATTTATTCCATAAACCATAAATAAAGTCCTATTTTGAAGCAAATATCCATAAATACATATAAAAATGCCATAGTACACAATGTACACAATTAAACGACTAAAAAATGCATTTTTCGTACTTTTTTAACAACGAAAAATGCATTAATTAATATAAACTGTAATTTTTCAGGACGTAATAAACCGTAGGTTTCTTACCGAATTCGGTAACATGGCGCTCGTAGAAGACCGCAGTTATTTAGAAGGTGGGGATGTTAATATTCGCTTACCTGGTGTGCAAGCGGGAGATATGGCCGAACGGAGGGTTAAACCTGAGGTATGTTATAATAAAGTAATTATTTGAAGGAATTATATTATTATGTGTGGAGAAAAAACTTCGTGAAAGCTTATCCGTGTTATGTACCTCCATATACCATATACACGAGTAAAAAATGTATAGAATTATAAAAAACTAGCGGTCCGCCCCGGCTTCGCCCGTGGTACGTATTTGACAATAAAAGGTAGCCTATGTTCTTTCTCAGGGTCTAAAGATTATCTGTGCCAAATTTTATCGGTCCAGTAGTTTATGCGTGAAAACCATACATACATAATTACAAACCTTTCCTCTTTATAATATTAGTATAGATGTGTTTAGGTAACATAAAAGAAGTTAGAATTTAATTTGGTATTAATTGTTTTGCTTATTAGTGTTAACTATACGGAACGATAGAATTAACTTCATTTTTCGGTATAAAAAATCCATTCTAATAAAGCGGAAAAGCTAAAATATTATTACAAAAATGTGTGCGTGTACTATAGTGTGTACACACGTAAGCAGTGAAACTTCTTTATGACCTTGTTTTTAAAAAAATAAATTAACTATATGCAACTCTACAGAAATACGTCGAATCACGCGTGGTAGGGATAAGAAAAAGATGGCGCGTAACGGAAAAATGTCACGCGTAACGAAAAAATGTTACACAAATTTTTTTCCAACCCCGATAAAGAAGTTTCACTTCAATAATAAAATAATCTATTTCCCCGCAGGTTCGAGTACACTGTGTGCGTTTTTCGCCAACGGGAGAAAGTTTCGCCGCGTGTGCTACTGAAGGGCTATTATTGTACAGTCAAACTGCGGGAATGGATGGCACTTTTAGGTGATTTCAATAATATTTTTAATATAATTATTATTTAATTAATTGCTCTAAATACTATAAAAGATTCGTCAAAAATTAAAATTGTTAATTTATAATTCATACACATAGAAATCACAAAGCAGATGGTTTAGTTCTTACAGAGATCGTTATAAGGGATGTTTGAGCTTTTAGCGTGTGTGCTCGTGTGTACGTGTGTGGGTGTATATTGTTCTCTATAGTAAAAATATACACGACATATACATTATACATTCCGAAATACAAAAACAGTAATAAAATCAGGCAAACAATATTAATAAATAGCATTATTTTTATTTAATTTTATACAAAATTCTTAACACACGCAACATAACAACATATAAAAGACGGGTTGCACTCCGGGAGTGCCGGCAGAAGTGAAAACTTGATTATTAACGTTCTATGTTTGATATTTTGGAATGGTATCCGCCTTACGCTTTTTCGATCAGGTCACGTGTCCTGACGCGAGTTTAAGATTTTATACCCAACGCCGCTAAAGAAGTTTTCACTTCAAAAAGCAAAATAAATGTAATAAGCCTTACCTACCATTTACAAAATAAAATATTTAACTAAAATGACTTTAACCAACATATCTCTCACAGGCCATACCGTCTAGAAACAGGGTCAACACCACTAGCCGTAAAATCTCTCCTAGAGAAGAAATCCTGGGGTCCCGCATTAGTATGTGCGTTGCAGTTAAACGAACATACAATCATACAGGAATGTGTTGAGTCTGTGCCCCCTGGTGATAGTAAGTAAAAATAATTATTTTTAATAAAAAAATAACCGCCTTCAAATTGTTAGAAAGTCTGTGTTAATAATAGTTTACAAATAAAAAAATATTAATTTTCAAAATCCGTTCACGCAGACGAAAGTTCGAAGGTAACAAACCCAGTTTTGAAGTAGGTTGAAAACATATTATCATCAACAATAATTAGGTACTAAATCATCTATAGAGAATATCCTCATCTTTTCAAATCCGACTTTAATAGCATGCGATTAAGGTTCAATTTATGTTTGTTTATATTGAACAGCTATTTTGGGAATACACCTTAAAGGTAATGCAATTAAGCTTGACAGAATTTTCACAAACACCTTTGTTGACACTTTAAAGTGTATATTTACACAATCCTATACAAATATGGCCACAGCTAGTATGTTATTTTCGAGTGAATTTGTCGCTTAGCGATTGTATAGATTTACAATTTTATTTATTTTCCAGTCGACCTTACAGTAGCAAGCTTAGATGAAGATTATGCCCATCGTCTCCTATCTACAATATCGAAATTATTAGAAGACACAAAACACATAGAGCATTCGTTAATATGGATCCGGGCGCTCATACAAAGGGGGAAGAAAGTACCAATACCGACGTTATTGGGCTTAGAGAAAGTTCTTACTGTGAAATATGGACAGTTGAGTAAAATGTGAGTATTTCAGTTTAAAATGTATGAATATTGATACAGTTATTAGAAATATGTACAACACAATTACGATCAAAAAATGTCCGTAGCAAAACTCTCCTTACGCAAGTATTGGGCAGAGTTTACAAATTTCATTTACTCTGTCTTTCATCATATTACAACAAATAAATGTCATCGGAATATCGTATAATATTATTAAGGCTGTACAGTGTACATATTATAATATTATTTGGTTCGTTTTGTATACGGGGTGTAATCGTTAAGACGATTAATCCGTATCTATTAAAGATATCAAAAATCTTTAAACTGATATTGAAAGTACTATGTCTAATGAGTGAAATGACAATAATAACGTTTTAAAAATAAAACGAGAAATATCCAAAAATGTTACTTGAAACGCTCCCATACATTTTATTTCCCATACATTTTGTATTCAAAGCAAATGTTCGAAATGACATCCTCGTTTTGGAATACCATTGTATTCCACATCGAGCACTATTTACAGTTTCTAAATGAACTTTAAAATTTGCGAAGTAATTAAAGCACAAAATCAAATGAAAAAGCAAAACCTTTCAAATTAAATGTTTGGAATAGTCATATTTCATACTAAATGTATGGGAGTGACTGTATTATATAGAAACAGTGTTTCAGTTTCACTAATCCATAGAAAAAAAAGACGGGTTGCACTCCGGGAGTGCCGGCAGAAGTGAAAACTTGATTATTAACGTTCAGCATGTTTGATATTTTGGAATGGTATCCGTCTTACGCTTTTTCGATCAGGTCACGTGTCCTGACGCGAGTTTAAGATTTTATACCCATTACAGAAAAAGTGCTCAACGTCGCTAAAGAAGTTTTCTCTTCAAAAATTCAATACCAAGTCTAGTTATCCAAAAATAGATATTCATCTTAGCACCTTTTATCTGTACCAAACACTTGACCTTATCGCGAGATAGTGTCATATGGCAAGTTATGTAATCTTGATGTATGGGTTAGTGATTTGTATGGAATCTCTGGTGTCAAATAGGTATACGGTAATTCTGGTTAACTAAAAAATATATTATAAAGCATTTGAATGTTATGAAACTAAAAATATCAAATTCACAAAAAAATCAAAATTGGTTTAACTGTAAAAAATATATCGCTTATTTAACTCTACAGATGTTTAAACTAATAAAAACTCTGTACGTTTAAAAAAATTCATACATATATTTAAAAATGCAAAGAGAAAACATCAGCCTCCTACTATATTATTATTTACTAGCGACCCGCCCCGGCTTCGCACGGGTGCAATGCTGATACTGAATACACTACAGAAAAACTGTGAACTTCGTATCTAGATAGCCTGGCGGCCGGCCGGTACCGCCGCAAACGCTACGTCCCGCAATTTTTAAATCTGTAATATCTTCGAAAATATTCACTTAAATCATACGGTGTAAAGGGCCATATAGATCTATATTAAACGAACAATGTATTCAAGGTATTTAATTGGTTAAGGATTAATGCTGTATTGGTTAAAATCACATCGAAAATTAGCCATTATTTTTCGTAAAAAGTAAATGACAAAAAAATGTTATTGTGGGTTATCCATAAGAGATAGACATATACCATCGCGGACTTTTCTATAGACCTTTTCAATGTGTATAATACTTAGTACATTATTTTGATAAAACTCGTAGGGTTCAGCCTGCGTTTGCAATGTAAGCGGAAAAAATATAATTTTTTACGACATCACTTTAGAAACCTCAAAAATAACAGTACTTCTCCCCTATTTAATGGATGTTATTATACATATAAACCTTCCTCTTGAATCACTCTATCTATTAAAAAAAACCGCATCAAAATCCGTTGCGTAGTTTCAAAGATTTAAGCGTACAAAGGGACATAGGGACATAGGGACAGGGAAATCGACTTTGTTTTATACTATGTAGTGATTATAGTTAGCATAGGTAATATATTTTGGCTGAAATTAGCAAAATAATACATGCCATTAATTAATGGAGCATCTTTAATAATATATATTTTTTTAATAAATTATTATACTATTTGAGGTATCATGTGATCGTAACAATGATACAGACTAGAGGCCAGCTAGACTACGGTCACAATTAGGTTAGAAAAACGATTCCATCGAATCGTGCAAATATACAACCTTGAATACATAGATTTAGGCTTTTTGTTACACGGTGATAATTGCTCAGTCGTTACATTTCTATTCATAACTTGGCTAAGAAAATTACAACATTTGATGTAATGTTAGAAACGTCATCTAGCACACAATCTATACTAACGAGTTATTATAAGGCTGAAGAGTTTGTTTACACAGGCAAAATTTTATTTTAATTACATACAATATGTAAATAATGAAATAAGATGGCAATGTTTTTTTTTTATACAATTATAAAATTGGTTTGATTTTAGAAATACCGAAACAACTCATACAGTCGAAAATATTTATGAGAACATACATTTCCGTAAAAATTGTTCGCTTTTGTGAAAAAATAAGTATTAAATACTTTTGGATATCCTTCCTCTTTCGTATAGAACTTTAAATAATATTATTCCAATTTAAAGGATACTCTGTTATTTCTTCGTTTCCTATTTCTAAGTGCACAAGTAGAAAAATATTTTAAAGGTCAAGATAACGTTATCGTAAACATATGACTTGAGGAAGATTAAATCTTATTTTATGTTGGTACTTGGTAACTACGATACATAGTAGTCTACGGAAACGTAAGAAGTATTTAAACTTTTCTGTTATAATAATATAACATGTATTTGCGCTAAGTTTTAACCAAAGGTTATAATTTGAAATACGAAGAATGTAAAAAAATTGATTATTTCGCCTAAATTGTACGTAGGTAATATCCTCAACCTCAACACAATTAAACTTTACGATAAACAAATACAAACATAAAGTACAACTTTCGTTTATATTGTTATTCGGTTGTATTTGGTATATAAACATATTATGGAAAAAGAGAAAATAAACATAATATTGTTTTTATTAGTCGAGTTTTTTTTCATTGTCTATTATTATTTTAGGCTGTGTAGGTATTTGTGACATATTTCATAACCAAGTTACATAACCAAAAAATTCTATGTACTTTTTCTAAACAACCTAATCATCATTAATTATTTGATACAATTTTAATTTCCTTATTCAACCTGAATGCAAAGTGTTAACCTTATATTACTAGCTGTAATGTTCTGTTCAGATTACTTTTCAGTTTTCATAAATTATTAAAATATTTTAACCTTGCAGCGCTGCTATTATTTAAGGATAAAATCTATCTCTGCACGTCCCTTTTCAAAATTGCAATTGCAATTCTTATTCCCTAAAAAAAATTTGTTTAATTGTTTTACGTTGTCACAAGTCTTTATAAGTAGTTTAAATACACATGTTTCTATGAATTACATATAAATACTAGCGGTCCACCCCGGCTTCGCCCGTGGTAGGTACATATGAAAAATAGATGTTGGCCGATTCTCAGACTTACCCGATATGCACAGAAAATTTCATGAGAATCGGTCCACCCGTTTCGGAGGAGTATGCAGACTAACATTGTGACACGAGAATTTTATATATAAGATGAATGTTTCTATTTTCAGATGTGATTTCAACAAATATACAATTCGTTGTATCAAGACAGTAGCAGAGATATTGCCAAAGGAAGATGTTGAAATGGACAGTGAGAGTGACCAGTCGAGTGGCAGAGGGACTTTTTCTGATTCTGAATAAAGTTTTTAATTCTATGTGTTTTTTTTTTTATTTTATCCTGCCTGTCGAAAATACTATAATATCATGTAATAAAGTTTTTTTTGTATTCACTTGCTGAGAAAGCATTATATTGAAGTTTGAAGTTAAATTATTGTTCTATGGCAATAATAATTAAAACAAAAATAGATTAATGTGTGTGTCGATATAACAATAATATGCAAAATAATAAACATCTAAGATAGATATATTAAGATTATGGAGATCTATTGCGGTAGGATAGCAATGAATTAGATAGCAATTCAACATTCTTATATCAAGAATCACTATTAAATTATTGCAGTCGGAACTCGGAACGTATTTCATAATCAGTCTACGTCACTTATCGTCACAGACTATATTAATATTGCGTCACTGACGCAGGAAAATCGGTATGATTCATTTATCTTTTTACAATGGCACTAAATTACTCCAACCACATCTCAAACATAGCACGTGACAAAATTTATGGCTGGTGTTGTCAATATTAATTTAGTTCAAGCAAGACCTCGGAAAAGTTATGTATTGTCGAGTGTTATGGGAAATTGTAATAAAATATGATGATTTTTCTATTTAATTTTATGCGAGCTGTTTACATTATTATAAATACTTTTTGACGAATTTTAAGGAATGTGATTAATTTATTCGTTATGTCGCCCGCGACCTCAATAATTGAACATGTAAAAATTTATTTATGATAACTGTACTCAAGTAAATGAAGAGAAGTTCTTAAAATAAAATTATATATATTTTTTTAATTAAAAATTACACTAACGTAGTGCGATTTTCGAATAATACATAAATTGAGATAACTGTTGAATTGCTGACGAAGAAAATTTAAATTTTTCGACAGTAATTAAATTACATATTATAAGTATTTGTCTATGATCTCAAAATATTAAGTAACGGTTTGGTATTTAGTGCTTGATGTTACTGATAGGATATGAAGATATAAAAATCTCTAAAACGCAAAAAACTCTAATCGCTGTACATAATAATATTCTCGAAATAAAACACAAAAAACAATTCAACGTTTATTAACATTAGTGGGATTGAGCACAAAATGGTTGTTCCTCGGCCACACACGCACACCAGAACGCACTACACACACAGCAGCGAACACACACGCGAACGCACAAGCGACCAATAGCAGCCATCGCGCGCCTTCCACGTAGTCGAGGAGTGAATGGACCCGCTGCAGTTCCCCGCGTAGTTCCTCGGGAATGCTGGCACCCTGGAATTCGAAATTCGAAATGGTCATTATAGTTTTTTTTTCTATACTTTTTTCTGAGTGGCCAGATCAGATTATAATATAATCTGATAAAATAATCTGAGGTGGCAAGAATGTTGCATCTAATGTCATGTGTAATTTTTTAAATATTTTACAGGCAATGATCGTGCTAATATTTTGTAAGAATAATAATATGTTAGAAGGAAATTAGTATCTAGTACCGTACCGCATAGTATACCGTAAAAATAATTCTATGATATAATTAAACAGTAGAAATTTGAACCCTAAATTTAAAATGTATCTACAATTAAAATGAAAATGAACTTATTATAATTTATTAAAGCCCTTTTTCAATTATAGATGAAGATCAATTTAAGAGTTTTCAATTTAATAAACTATGAAATACGAATAATACCTACCTATTAGTTTTAATCATGAATTCTTGAATATACAAGAAGAATTTTCGGTAAAGAATTGTTTAAACAGGTTAGGTAAAAGTGTGCTCGTTAAAAAGCGATATTTTATAGAGATTGATTATAATGTTATCGCAGGATTGTCTGCGCTGAAGTACCTACTATTTACCTAGATTTACATTAATTTATCTATGATCTACGTTCCTATTAAATTTTCTTAGCCATTTTGTTTTCTTAACTCTTAAGAGTTTAGGAATATATTTTTATTACAAACCACCACCATATATATTCTATCTTATGTCTTTAACTGTTTAAATATTTTAATAGTGCATCTAAATAGAATGATCATTGTTTTCTATTCAAAATTTTATAAAATCTAATCACATAATAATATGTGCTAAACCTACGGTCTACGGAATGTTTCATCTCATTTCACGATTCAGAAGTCTTTCAGTCTTTTCAGATGCTATCAAGTACAATAGTCAATCTATTACAATTACTAAATCACTCACAGCTGCAAATCTATTGCAGAAGTAGATCTAATACAGTAGTTAATCTAGTAGTAAATCTATTACCGCACTATCTAATACATCTGCAAATATATTGCACTAGTAATTCCAATAGTTAATAGTAAATGAACGTATAATTACCTCTTCAATCCACAGGAGTGGAAACAGTCCAGTTTGTACGGTCTGCAGCTGCGGTACGCCAGGAATGTTCCGTAACTCTATGTTGAACTGTATTCTTTGAGATCCTTTTAATACTACACCGGTTTTCTGGAATGAAATTAATGTACCTATTAATTAGATATTTATTTAATACATAAGTTTTAGATTAAGCAAGTAATTAAGTAAGGAAGAAGGTTTCTTCAGAGATAAGTAAATAAGTAAGAAGTAAAACTGCCTACTACGTTTTATTTTAATTAGTTGGCATAGACAATAAAAAACTAAACTACAGTAGGTACGTAAGTTCCGTTCCCAGTGTATTTTTGTATTTCCCTGAATAATTTATTAATAAATATTATAAAGAATGAAGATGATTTATCGAACTCACGGACAGGAAGTTTACGCGCTATGTCAAAATAATGAATACTGATAGAAAAATTGCCCAGATGTTTTCATTACTGAATCTTAATATTTCCCTTGAAATTTCTAATAAAGAAAACGTCTAAAAATATTGCTAGTTGTTCTTAAAAAAAATCTTAAACACAAAGCAAAATAAACAAATCGTTTTTATTTGAGCTGAAAATTAGGTTCTGTTTGTTCCTGCAGTTCCTGCAGTTGCCCTTCGCAGGATTTTCACAGATATATACTATGTATAAATATATATTTCTTCTATGTCTATATTGTACATAAATGGCCTTGCTACATCTCTATTATATTTCTTTCTAAATACTTACAGGGTCCATAAAAACAAAACTCGTATGTTTATCATGATCTGGTTTGATGCCGCCATCAAAATAGTCCAATAGTTCTTCAGACGCAAGATAAAAGTGGGGCAAAGACAATATAGCTGGTGCTCCCTTACATGGCATGAGGTTCATCACACCCATGATCAGGCAACCGTCGTGTTTACTGCTCCAATTCCTATTTAAAAATCAATTTTTAATATTACTTATATAGGAATTGTAATGCTAGAGGTTAAAATTAAAATTCAACGAAGTTCGCACTCAATCGATATAGTATTGTAATTATTGATTTTACACTCTACATTTTCTTTAATATGTTTAAAAATAACACATTGTAATCCATTATGCGTGTTTTCCCAATTATATTTACAAAGCTATCAATTTCTCTAATTAAAAAAGAAACCCAAACTTTTTCACAAGCTTTCGTTCAAATAATTGAACAGAGTTTAAAATAAACTGCTGTATTGCATGGAAACGATGAACAATCACATTACCCGTGTAAATATTTAAAGTTTCATGTACCTATTCATTGCATAAAATCGGCAGGTAGGTAGTTAGTGAATTTTATTTTTGGAGTATGAGAAAATAGTTTTTAATAAAAGTTAACTAACAGATTTATTAACTACTTACAACATGTTCTGGAGTTCTTTAAATCTTATTTCGGCATAGGAAAAGCGAACTAGAGCATACCATATTATCTTTTTCATATGAGAATTCGCGAATATCATTGCGAATTCTCATATGAAAAAGATAATATGGTATGCCCTAGTTAGTAGGTACAAATCTTTGTGTCCGTTCTTTCTATGTAGGTATCGAAAGTTAGTACCTACCGGCTACCGTGCGAAAAATGTCCACCCATGGACTTGGTATATGACATGGGTATTTAAACTAAAATT
>CAJQZN010034102.1:0-13725 GCA_907164685.1 Colias eurytheme | reverse complement strand
CATCAAAGGCGATTCCTTACTGTAGGAAATAATGGTAATACTGTGGCATTATTGTGTATTAAATAATGTTTGGTACATTTTCGTTTCTGTGTGATTATATCAAAATTTACATGGCTGGTTAACAATTATAAGTCTTCCTATATGCCTACCGGTATTAATATCTGTTAATTAATAATAAATATATATTATTATTTTTATATATATATTATTATTTCTTGTTTTCTTGTATATACATATATCGTGTATATATATTATTATTTTTTGTTTTCTTGCTATTAATTATTCTTTTTTCTGTTCTCGTTCCGCCAATAAGTGATCATTTTGCTTGTTTAGGTACCTTTTACCGTAGTTGCCTGTAAGAGATCACTATTAAGTGATAAGGCCGCCAAAATAATTGTACTCTGTTCTATGTGTAAGTAGTTCTAAGGTTTCCTATCTGTACAATTATTAAAAGGTTAAATAAATAATAAAATAAATAATTAATAATAACAGCAAATTATCCCATATATAACAATTTTGGTACACTGGTTAATGAACGATACCTGTGAGAATATCGAGAGCCGTGGAGATATATATACCTATAGACAATTCTTCGGCGTTGGTTTTTAACATTTATTAAGACAAGGCCTTCCAGTGCTTTAAATAGATAAAATCTATTATCATCAATCACTAAATACAATTAAACTTGTTTGACGAAATTCAGATATTATAACTTTAATATAATGTTGCTAAAGACAACGAATAAAACGCCTTCCAAATGCTATATGATACAATGGTATAAGCCAAATGCTATATGCCTAGTAATTAAGATTTAACCTCTCACCTGAATTAAATAGAGACTGATCACAGAGTAGGTTAGGAATTACCAATTAAATTTCCACGTATTAAAATTTTCCACGCAAAATGAACGAAGCTTTCCACCGCCGAGCGTCCCACTAGATTTGTTGACTGAATACATTTCAAATGTAGCCAAAAATACGAACTTTGCTAAACCAAAATATGTTTTATGCTAAATGCATTAAAATACAACTCTGCATGGAAGTTTTAAGGTTAAAAACAAGTATATAATTTCAAACTGTGTACAACAGATTTGTTTGACTACACAGTTTCTATTGGCTTACAAGTTACAATATTTAAAGCGCAATATTAGGTAAAATGGATGAGGTAAACAACTCTCGTTTATATAAGTTTTAAAATAACTAATATAATTCTTCGTCATAGGTTAAAAAGTGACGATTTAATAATTCTTAAAACAAAAGTATTGCTAGGCTCTTCCTCCTATTATATTTTTATTCCTGCAAGTTGCAACACAATTTATAAGTACGTACCTACTACTAAACAATTAAAAAATATTTTTTTTAAATGTTAAAATTGTTGACGGGTTATTTGTAATATATACAGGGTGTCCCACTGTTGGTATACTAAGTTCAAAGGAGGTTATAGTTTTGCATACTCTGAGTACGTAAAAATACTTATAAAATTCCAGACGCAGATTTTTTTCAAATAGATGAATTCTTAAAGCTCTATGTGTACACCCATAACAAGCAACCCGCCCAGCTTTGCTACCAGCACGTGACCTATCGTTTAAGATTATGTTTTCATGGACAAAATGCTCACATTAGCGAAGAAGTATATGCCGGCTGTGCGAAGCTAGAGATGAAAACATGGATTTTCAGGAAAAATTTAGCAAAAATTTTTTTGATGTAATTTTGTTCTTTAAGTATTTTTTACATGAAGTCCTTTCGCGCTTTCCAATAGTGGGACACCTGTATAATATTAACATAATTACGCGTTTGCAAGCTATTCGTGATTTAATCTAAATATTTTCACTTTGGTTTTCATGTTTATAATGGTATGCCATGTTTGTCATTGTTTAGAATTTAGATTAATCAATCTCTAAGTTCATTTAAGTGTGGGTTTAAGTAGATGATTAATAAAGTAAATCCACGTGATTTAAGCAATTAGGGACTTCTGAGAAAATTGGCAAATCACTCTCTTAATTAAAGTTGTTTATACAATCGTTTATCAGACAAAGGTCTGAGACCTTCGGATGTTAGTGACATCTAATCGTCTTATGAATTATAAGAATTTCTAAATAAGAAGGACGATTGGGTTATGGGTACTCGTTATAGATTATAAGGATTTAAGAAAATAGTTTGTATGGCTTCACAGTTAATCTGCTAGGTAACACAATAATAACTATCATTTACTTCAAACTTATTACTATTCATGTCATACTTTGGAAAATAATTTCACTTATTTATCCCCTTTTCTACCTCGTAATAATAACTAATTTAAATTTTGTGGTGACAAATAGGTAAATGTTTCCTTTATTCTTTATTTTGTGATAGAGGTATATTATATATAAATCTCGTGTCACAATGTTTGTCCTCAATGGACTCCTAAACCACTTAACCGATTATAATAAAATTCGCACACCATGTGCAGTTTGATCCATTTTGAGAGATAGAATAGTTTAAACATGTAGGTACCTACCACGGGCGAAGCCGGGGCGGACCGCTAGTATTATTATATTATTAGATTTGTTACCTATAGAACTATCATCCCACAGCCTGCTGACAGCCTGCTGATAGCGAAGTCTAAGAAATAGGGTCCCTATTTTCTTTGGAGCACGGAACCCTAAAAAAGATAAAGGCTAACAAGCATGTATTCTGATACTTTCATAACACAAGTGTCATTCATAGCCGATTTATTACAGATCCTGTTATGAGGGTTATAACAAAAGTCTCAATAAATATCTCCTACTGCCTACATTGATTTAGATTTATGTCCATATTATTATAGCACTGAGTCCAGAAATATTATTCGACTAATGTTATAAATGCGAAATGGGAGGATGAATGTATGAATGTACGTTATTCTTTCACGAAATAACTACTAAACGGAATAGGTGAATGACACATGAGCTATAGAAATACTTTCTTATTTCCTCTAATTTTATTTCTCTCCGTACCGACCCAAAGGTTGTCTGAAAGAAATCGCTAGATTGTGATAAGACTGGCCATTGTTCAAATGTATTTTTAGGATAAGTTTTAGTTATTGTAAAATTTTAAAAGCAATAAAGAATAAATAAATACCTGAATTTTCCCGCTGGTGAAACCGCGCGGCACATCTAGTATTTGAATAAAATAATCCCAGAAGAACTATTCGTATAATGTCCGTATAGTCTGTGTATCTACAGGTATAGAGGCGCTCATCGGGTCAAGAGGAAATGCAGTGGCAGAATGGCCCCATATGTATCGGGAGCAGAACCGCCCGCCGAGACCGCTTTTGCCTGCTAGCTGCCCCAAGTGCCCGCATCGGACGTATGATGGTAATTCAAATTAATATTACAAATAAAAAAATATTGCTTTTGTATGTATGTTTGAAGTGTTTGTACCCAATAGTGTAGGAGTCGTGCACGATTCGTATTGGCCAAGCTCGCACCGGGGAAGTACCACCAGAAAACATAGTCGTAGGTAGCAATGATACTGTTTTTCTTTCCGTGAGTGGAGGCCTGAGGTCACCGTCAACATCGACAATCCATCAATTTTTTAACGGCGGCGTAAGGTCTGCGACCTCTGCAAATGATCATTGGTGGTGCTAGGACTTACAATCAGGCGCCCAATCAGCTTCTTAGCGGACAAAGGAGGATGACAAAAATATAGAAACTACTGAACCTATTTCATACTTTTTTTTAGTAGAAAGCGTCATTTTTCCTAAATCAAATACGCTGGTACGAAACTGGTGCTTATATAATTAAAAAAAATACCTAATAGATATCATTGGTATATTGATTCGAAAACTTATCAATCGATTGGTATATGGTTACGTATTTGTACGTATACGTATCGTGTCAGCTTGTGGAATACGGGGCAGATGCATTATACATGTTCTAGTGATCGATATTCTTTACCCTGAAGTAGATTCTCTGTCCTCCTAGATAATTGACCACCGCATATAAAGCTTAGAGATATTTATTAATAACCCTATTAAAATCTATAGGGTATTTAATTTTTATATTATGAATGCTGATACATTATGGTCGTTATAAACATTAAATCTTTATTGGACACTTAGCGTTGGTTTGGTTCTTTATACAGTAAAAAATACTTTTTCCATACAAATTTTACTACGTTCGTAGATTTTATCGTTGTAACATAGTTATTTTTTATTCAAACCATATTCCGTTTACTGTAGAATGTTCAAACTTACATTAGAATTTCCAAATACGGCTAGTGGCAGGAAATTAGAAAGTTTTAATTTCCGCATTTTTGCCGTTCATGTTCTCAAAATTTACCCTTTTATATGCACTGCTTTCTCTTATTCATACAAAATTGTATGGTTGTGATATTCCTTACAATGTTTATTTGATAACATGAATACGGTTAAATAATATAAAGAGAAAATGTTAACCACAAGTTGTTGTTTCAGCTTACATCCATGGAACGAAAGCTTAAATAGGTCCTTACTATAAGAATAAACAAGTTTAACTCTGTACATAATAACTCAATTAAGTTATGTGTTTAATGTGACTATAACTTTAGTTTTAATTCTAAACGTTACATAATTGTTAAAGATTGGTATTGGTGCTGATTCTGATATATTTAAGTTTCATAAATTATTTTATTACTAGCCATCGCCTATTTCAACCCTGTAGGGGTTGATTTTTGAACAAAAACTGTAGGCTATGTTTGAACGTGGGTCATCTATCTTAATTCTAAATTTCATCCAAATCAGTGGTTTGATATACCTAGCCGTGAAAACGTAGATAACGGAGAGACAGACGGACGTCGTTAATAATTTTACGTATGTATTTACATTTTCAAATGTTTTCAGTAAATGAATAAGGTTTAATCAATGTGAATTGCTGTATATATTATTAATAGTATTGTAAATATTCATGTTATTATGACGATTGAGTTTTGAAGGCTTAATTATTAAGATGATTGTTTAATATCTAAATTATAACGATGCATATAATTATATGTATAACTTTCATAAAATGTTTAATCGGATATTGTATTTTAATTTGAAAAATTATAATATTTTATTTCTAGTCATTGACGGTTGATATAGATATTAAGAATTTTTTAAATTTAATATGTACCTACCTATCTAGTCATACCTATTATTCACAACCAGGTGATATTTTATAGATGATAATCAAATTTGAAGCTAATGTTGTGAAAAAAAAGTATTATTTATAAAGGTTGTTGCAGAAATATATTGTTTTTAACTCTACTAAATGTAAGAGAAATATTTGTAAATGAAACTACCTACTACTGAAACAACAATCACTTGCTGCACTGCAACTGCAACTAAAGTGTAACTTTGTTCCTTTAAATTATATAATAATAACTTCTATCACAATGCTAATGTCATACGCAAGTAGCAAGAGTACTATGTCTTAAAAAAAAATTAGTGGTAACATATCTTTCTAATATCTACTACCAGTAGGTAGTAGATTATATAGTAATATTTCTTGCTCTTTTGAAATCACACCCAGGGGACTTAACAAACAACCGACTGGAAAGCGTACCGATAATTTCTCACAATAATCGCCAAAATAATATGTTGTTATAGTGTGATGATAACTACTCGAAAATTCCATGATATTAAGAAGTCCTTTTAAATTGGCGTTTATAGAAACAATTAGTGTTTTTCTTGTTATTTTATTGTAATAGACGGGTCCACACAAAGCGAGCTGCCTCGCGAAGCAATTAGACTTTTCTTGGCCGAGGTATATACCATTGTGACAGACAGCACATGTCCTCACACACATCCTCGTCCGAGCCACGTCCACACTGACCGAGCTGCTTCGCGCAGCAATTGCTTCGCGAGGCTGCTCGCTCTGTGTGGGGCGTGGGCCCGCCTAATAAATAATGTATATATTATGTAAGAATCAGTCCTATGTTGAATTGAAATGAACTATGATAGTTACTATGATCTCATCTTGTAAATATAAAGTAAAGTTTAAATGTCTATTTGTTATTGAATTCAAATTATAATTTATGTAAATGTATTATATCTAATTTATAAATGGAGTGTATAACAAAGTAAATTAATATATGTATTATATACAAAACGTTTTGGATTAAGATTGTTTGTTTTATATGAATGTTAAAAAAATATTTTGACCATTAAATCCGAATTAAATCGAAGTGTGTTTTATTATAATTCCCGATTATTAAATGTACGGAAATTTTCCATTTTACGATTACTAATTTTTATTCTAATTTTAAGTGCTTAACTTTGTTGACAAAGGCCAACAAAGGCTGACAAGGCAGACGAGCTGAAAATTGTTCAAAAAGGTGGGATAAAGAATAATCCTATGGAAAGCTTATAAATGCGAAAATTTGCTGGGTTTGATTAATGTTTATTACTCTCAAACAAAAAACCAACATACTCATTACTGGATTTCATCTATATGTAATGAAGTATTTAAACTTTCTACCTTTTGCCTCAATAAATTAAGTCCAGTTTTCAAAGTATGTACTAGCAATTAATATCTAATAACTGTAGCAAGACTCTGGGAAAACTGTATTTAATTTAACAAAATTAAATTAAAATTGAAACATAGCTATACTAAATTCATTTGGTACGTATTGTATTATTTGTTTTGGAATTTGATAGAAGCCCTCTTGGTATTGTGTTTGTAACTCACAAAGTAATATTTGTAACTCTGTTTAAAAAGTATATTAATCTATACTAATATTATAAAGCTCAAGAGTTTGTTTGTTTGTATGTTGGTTTTTTGTTTGAACGCGCTTATCTCAGGAACTACTGGTCCGATTTGAAAAATTCTTTCGGTGTTAGATAGCCCATTTATCGAGGAAGGCTATAGGTTTATATATCATCACACTAAGACCAACAGGAGCGGAGCAATGCGGGTGAAACCGCGGGGCATTGGTTACTGGGTACCTCAATTTTGATATCTACGGTTTTAATGGATTTTTTTATGTTATAACAATATGTTCTACAAATTATTTTGATGTATACATCGAGTATATATACTGTATGTAGTAGATACAGCAATTATATCCGAACTATACACACATGTTCTCAAACAGTTGTAAATTACATATACATAAATTATCACAATGAGCGTAACGTACAAGATAACAACGAAGTCTGCGAGCAATTACAATCTAGACATGCCAGAATTATCAAAGTTCCGTTGCTATTGGTCTTAGCGTAATTATATATGTATAGCCTATAATCTAAGCCTATAATCTATAGGCTTCCTTGATAAATAGACTGTCTAAAACTGAAAGAACTATTCAAATAGGATCTTTACTTCCTGAGATAAGAGCGTTCTACGAAACAAATCAATTCTTTAGCTTAAATATTAGTGTAGATTGTCGTTATGCAAAAAGGACTGTTATATTAAGGAAACAACATGGCTTTTTGCAATATTACTTAAATTTCAAAAGCTCTTGCTCCTTATTTTTTTCGCAGAAATAACGACATTAGAGGTAAATTTAAATGGGCTACGTTTTTAGAATAATGAAAGACTGAGAATTCGAATAAAAGCTATTAATATGAATGAAATCAAAATGTGAGCGTCGTTTGTGGTAACAACGCTATTTCTGAAAGCTGAATTTGAGTTACTCAAAATAATTTCAAAATAATTGCTGATATAATAACGAGAAATAAATAATTGACTTTGTATTACCTACTTGACGAGAAACTTACCCTTACATACAGATACAATCCTTTATTTTTGTATTACAAGAATTTTTTGACCTTTCAGTAAAAGGAACTTCTAAAAGTCTGTTAACTTTTCGTTTCCTTAGGCTTCTTGCTAAGTTTTTTTCTCGTAAACCATCCCAGTATTGAGACGAACAAAAATGAGAAAATAATACGCACAGGAGCATTATAATTAGCACATAATATTTAGATATAAATATAACAATTGTGTCCCGTTCATAATAAATGCATTTGTTTCAATTTTCTTTCAGGACAAGATCAGCATTCAGTTTCAAAGATCGTATTTATAATAAGTACTTATACCCATTATTTTTATATTTGATACCAAAGAGTCCTAATGACACTCTCCTTAATTTTAATTTATATATCGCGGTGAGATTTTTGGCTCCAAGATATTTCCAGTGCAGAGTTTAAACATCGCGCTGCTATGCAAACCCAATTACCATACAAATTGGCCGAAAAGGCCAGGCTAAACTAAGACTGGTAATTTGACTACCTACCTAAAAATCATGGCTTAAAACCCTAAAGGTGTCTGTCTTTCGAAATTACTAACCATCTTGAAGTTAATTATTTTGCCAACGTCATTGTTAATTAATTATTTTGCCAACAACTCTGTTAAACATTTTTTTTTATTCAATATCCACTAAGTAATTATAAATATTAATTAATGATTGGTTACATTCCCACTAATAGTATTTATTTTGATGAATTTTTGTCTGCCTCTTAATTGGGTAAACAAGAAAATGAAATTCTTTCACGAAGTTAGCCAAAAATTCTGAATAGCATTTTTTGGGAAAACATTCCTTGTTTCGTCGTAAGTTATAAAGTATCTACAATACGTTTAACATAATATTATATTTATTACATTTTTAACTGATATTTTAATATCACATTTTCGTAACGTGATTTTATCAATGGAAATAACATGGGATTGACATTATTACTATCGTAGCAATTCAGAAAGATTGCGTGACTTGCAAAACCGTGTACGAAAGACACGCATGAAAATACGTTTAGATGTTTGGTGGAAATTTAATACATACTTATATTACTAGCTGTCTCGGCAAACGTTGTTCTGCCTTGTAAAAACCTGCAATGATCATTTAATTTTGATTTGTGATTAAAATCCTGTATTAACATTTAAATTTTATCATCATTTAATGCCGAATTAAACAAACAAATACCTTAATATTGAACACATAACTAACAGGTAATTTATCAGAAGTGTAAACAGCTCATTAATTAAATACATTTTGCAGATTGTATGAAGTTATTTCCATGCGAGTAATTATTTAAGTTAATATGATATTATCAACTTTAATTTTGGTACCATTATTCAATGGTAGTATAATAATTAAAATGATTGAAATGAATGTAAAATGAAGGGGATATAAAACATATTTTTTGTAAGCCAAAACATTGAAGTTATTCATAATAATTTAAAAAAAACAACAGCTCCTTCAGCCTTTAGCCCATATTGTTATTATTAATAATTAATAATGAAAAATAATGCTATATCAAAACGATAAAAATATATAACGTAGTGTATAAACTTGATAAAAGTAGGAAACTATTATATTTTCAAACAAGATTTATTACAGGTGAGCTGAGATCGGATTGAATCAATACAACGGTAATTGGAGTATTCCACTAGGATATAGGAAGTGATGTCAGATGTGTGTCAGTCAACTAGTTCAATCTCTATATAACTTATATCAAAAAATTTTCATGTCACAATGTTAGTTACCATACTCCACCGTAACGACTAGATCGATTCTTATGAAATTTCGTCTGCCCATCGGGTAAATATGAGAATCGATCAACATCTGTTGTTCATACCCCTAAATAGATAAACAACGTACGGGACTACTAGAAATAAAAAATAATAAGTAGACGACTGTCTAAAAATAATGATGGTAGGTACTACTCGTCATACGATTTAATGAACATAAAGCCACACTTATAAAACATGCAATAAGAAATTTAATTGGAATAAAATCCACAGAGAGAAAAAGTAAAATTTGTAGCAATCGACGCCATTTTTTTAATTACCTAAGATCTTTGATGAACAGTCAATAGATTAAAAAGGCAGAAAGTATTTCTCGTGGCCGTTTGATAGTGTTATTACCTACGTCTACAATAGATATTCTCAAAATTGATGTTATATCTAATATTATGTTGTTTTTAAGATTGTTTATGTTATTTTATTAACTACATTTTGTATGTTTTTGTATTTGGCCATAAAATACTTTTGCGAACTAACCGTTAAAAAGCGCGAAGTAAAATATTGCAAAGTATAGTGAAATAATAATAATTATTTTGCTGAATGTAGTAACTACGCAATACTGCGCATACATTGTACCAAAAAATAGCAAAACTCAGATAAATTTTTCAATGGTAGTAGGTAGCACGGTAATTGTGAGGATATAGGTAGTGAATTAAAGGTCGCATAGGTGTCGAACCATGAGCCGAAAAGGGTTCCGTTCCAATTCATTAGTTAGGATAAATGCTGGGTAAAGGTCCTCTGGAAAAATTAATCTTTTGTATAGTGGGTGAAATAAATTATAGCTTTTTATTGCCTATAAATCAAGATTTCAGGACACAAGCACATAAAATGAATCAAGTCTAATGAATTTTATGGTATAGATACTCTACACTACTACACTAGACATACACTTTTGGAACCTCTGGACTATAAAAATTTAGAAATAAAAATCAATATAGCTACGTTATATCATGTAATATCCAGGCTTCTACACATCCATATTAATATTATAAATGGGAAAGTAACTCTGTCTGTCTGTTATACAATCACGCCTAAACTACTGAACCAATTTTCATGAAATTGGGTATGGAGATATTTTGATACCTGAGAAAGGACATAGGCTACTTTTTATCCCGGGAAAATGACGCAATCCCGGAAATCCCACGGGAACGGGAACTATGCGGGTTTTTCTTTGACTGCGCGGGCGAAGCCGCGGGCCGAAACCTAGTATTATATAGATGGAATAAGCTGTTGAATATAATGGACCTTTGTTAATGTTCCAATTTTCCTTCCTTAACGTGTTATCTTTTGCCCTAATAATATATTACGTGGACATACAATATAAATTCGGATTCAAATATCCTTCCCGGATTAGGTTACGTTGTCATTGGAGACATGATTTTCGCAGCCAAAATAATAACACAATATTAACGAATAACGAACCTTAGATATGTAGTTATGTCACTTTTCATATAACGCCTGAAATGGCCTATATCTTTCGTAAAAATAAAGAAAAAGAAGGGAAGAGTGGATATACGGACCATAGGCAGTTTAGTGATACTAGGTATAGTATGAATTGTGTCTCCGGTAGATGTTGTTATCTATTACTATAATAATTAATGTATTAGCTATAGCTATTACTATAATAATTAATGTAAGATAATTTTTGTCCTTTCATTTCATAGTGCATACAAATAAATGAATGAACATGCATAAAAATTGATACAAGTCAGTCAACAGTCTCTGTCTGTTTTGAAATTAATGGTTAAATTAATTTTTAACTAAAATTACTACCTTTTTTTTTATAGTGGGGAAATCTTCCAAAGATACCCACGGCCCCCGGGGAAGGAGCCGTGGGTTATGTCGGATTCTTACCGACTAAAGCCCCACTGTGTTCCGTCGAGCCGCTTTAATGATGGGGCCGCGGGTATTTGTTAGAATTCTTCCGCGACCCCCTCGGCGGCAGCCCATCTCCAGGCCAGGCGCAAGCCAAGAACAGGAAAGGTGGTTTGCCTGCTCTTCCCTCCCGTTGGCGGCATGAGCGGAACACGTCTCAAGTCGCCTCAAAATAATATGCTGGATGGTGCGGGATCGAACTCGGTTCCGTCGGTCTTCAGACCGAGGTGGTATGCTCGGTGCTATCAGCGCTGTTAACTAAAGTTACTACCTAAATAAAATATATTAATCTTGCTTCATCATAATTGTAAATAGATGTTCGACACAATATTGCAAAGCGCAATTATTTATTCCCGATTCAATGAAATGTCTAGAGTCAAGAGACAAGGGAATAGTTTATAGATATTTAAATTACATATCTCTTCCACATTGCAGCTTCGTGGTGGAATTTATGAGATATATAAAACTTTCTACATAGGAAATGTTTAAGCAGCTATCATGAAAACGAAAGTACATATAAGATAAAACGTATTTAATTACTTTGGTATAATATGTACTTACGTTTGATCCCAATTATTATCATTACTGGATGTAGGTAATTCAAAATATCTCTACATCAGTCGCTGTATGCAAACATGTAGGTACTGTTTTCATTGAAAAAAACTTTTCAATTAGTGTGTGACAAGCTTTATAATAATACTAGCCGCTCCGCGCGGTTTCACCCCCGTGGCTCCTCTCCTGTTGGTCGTAGCGTGATGGTATATAGCCTATAGCCTTCCTCGATAAATGAGCTATCTAACACCGAAAGAATTTTTCAAATCGGACCAGTAGTTCCCGAGATTAGCGCGTTCAAACAAACAAACAAACAAACAAACTCTTCAGCTTTATAATATTAGTATAGATTTTTGCGGTCTCAAATATTTATATTTATTCTCATGGATTTGTTTTTATTGAATCATTCAACAGATAAATGCATATTGCGTGAATATAATATTTCCGTTATTATTTAACGTTATATTATTTTTTTACTTCGATTTAAATAACATATATCAATACCTAGCATATAAAAATACCTACTATGTATTTTGTGTTATAAAGTTTAAATAAATAAATAAATTTTTCTCGAAAAGTACTTGTTTTACTGTTTTGCAATGGAGCTTCAACCATGTTCTACGTCGCTCGGATGAAACTTTATTTATACCCTAAAGTTTCGTATATTGTAACTCAACCTATTGGAAGTAACATGCGGTAAAGAGTTTTTTATTTATCGTGTGAAGTAAACTTAAAACTAACTCAATAATTTATATCTATATCAGTATCACAGAACTATCTCTTTGAATCCTGAGCAATCTCACCGATTACCTCAATATTGTATCGATTATATTGTATGGATAATATTCTATCGAGATATTTATACCTCATATAATATGGAACACACCAACAGCCTTGTAATCAATAATAACAATGTATTCCTTGTTATTATGTAGGCACGTAGTAGCAAATACATTTTATTACATTTTCGAGAACTGACAACTTTAATCCATACTAGTATTAGGTATAAATGCGAAAGTAACTCTGTCTGTCTGTTACTCAATCACGCCTTAACTACTGAACCAATTTGCATGAAATTTGGTATAGAGATATTTTGATATCCGAGAAAGGACGTAGGTTACTTTTTATCCCGGGAAATAGGATAGGTTTTATCCCGGAAATCCCACGGGAAAGGGAACTATGCGGGTATTTCTTTGACTGCGCGGGCGAAGCTGCGGGTGGAAAGCTAGTAAATCAATATTTACTTACAAAATCTACACTCTATTTCTAAACAACTTGAGTTTAAAGGCAGAGTTAAAAGGATACCTTTTAAGAACGAAGCTTTACCTAAAATATTAAATAGCTCTTTAGGAAATAGTTACGTTCAGTAAAGTATGTTTACTTATCCATTAAGGACAATGAGAATATACCTACGTTCAAGCCAAGATTTAAAGTAAATATTATTGTCTGAGGCAGGTCTACCAGTAACTAGTTGGACAATGGACACGTGTAAGTTAGAAATTAAAGATTTTTAAGTAATATAAGTACTAATATTATGAAGTTGAAGTGTTGGTTGTTTGGTTAAACGCGATAATTTCAGGAACTACGGTCTGATTTGTTAATTGTTTTAGTACCTAATAATTTATAAGCTTTCTAATATATTTTCAACTCGTTAAGACCAATAGGAGCTGAGCACGCAGTATAATATACGAATAGGTTCATCTAATAATATTGTTTTCAATGCATTCAGTTTTATTGGGTCACAGAATTCGTTTATATCTTGAGGTAAGGCGCCATTCAAAAAATGCATTCCTGTGTCC
>CAJQZN010034100.1:0-11370 GCA_907164685.1 Colias eurytheme | reverse complement strand
AAAAAACAGTTTAAAAAAGTTCTGTCTTGGACGTCCGTGTGTCTGTATGTGCGGATCCTTTTTCTTGTTAACACGATAGCGACCGAAATACTTTACTAATCGAGTCTTTTTTTTTCTCTTACGCTTGAGTATGCTCAGGAATAGAACCCTTTCATTTTTCAGGGTCTGATTCGATGTGGTTTAATTGTTATTAAATAAACAAAAATAATAATTAATAAATATTTATTAAAAAAAATTATGAGGCGTGCACTTTTGGATTTTCCAAATTATTTTTCTAATGTACCTAAATTTCACGTTCTATAGCTTTCCTCTAAAATTTATCATTTGTTATGATATTTTATCATATTTAATTGTTTGCCGATGCCTCCTCCATTATCGTCAATGTTTTATACCTCCATGACACACATTTTATACACGTAGGTAGGTACTATACTAAAGTTTTTTTTATTTATTTTCTTATTACCAATTCATTCAATCGAGAGATTTTTACCAATTAACAAGGCTACTTGATTTTTTTATTCGAGTACAAACACAAAAGGCTAAAATAAAAGGCCCTAAAACACTAACCTGTTTCTTCAGCACAATATGCTTTCCCTTCCAGTACTTCATGAGACCTCTCTCTTGCAATGTAGACACTATATCCGACGAAGCTATCGCCAGGTCTTTACTAAGATCGCGTATACACAACGCAGGCCCGGGTGCAGAACATAGTCGCTTTAGGATCGCCTCCTTCCAGTAGGATCTGTAGGATATTAGACCAAGATCCGATAGAGGTGTCTCTGGTGATCCTACTTTGCCCTCTTCTTTGGTCAGGAGGTAACCTAGTGGAAGAAATATGTACTGATTTTTATCGCTATCGAAGGAGATGGGTTAATAAATAATCTCATAATCATCTAGTTGGACATTCTCGTTCGAATGATGTACTTTAACATTATGCATACTAATATTATAAATGCGAAAGTAACTCTGTCTGTCTGTCTGTTACTCAATCACGCCTTAACTACTGAACCAATTTGCATGAAATTTGGTATAGAGATATTTTGATACCCGAGAAAAGACATAGGCTACTTTTTATCCCGGGAAATAGGATAGGTTTTATCCCGGAAATCCCACGGGAACGGGAACTATGCGAGTTTTTTTTTGACTGCGCGGGCGAAGCTGCGGGTGGAAAGCTAGTTGTAAATAATTCCGTTGGACTTAGGATAGTATCGTTTGGCAGATTGACTCAATAATTCTTTAAACTGTTATCTTTTGCTTTGTAAACGTGTCGCAATGATACATATACATTTTATAAATCTGTTTTACAATAGGACATTTAACTATTATGTTGTTTTATATCTATATATATATTATCATAGCGATACATGGAAGGAAGACTCTAAAATACATACGGGCTTTCTTTTTCCAGCCTCTCAGATATTTCACAGTAACAACACAAAGGCGAAATTGATAAACAGGACATATATAAATGTTTTGCGTATGAATTTGTTTTTTATTGCTTACAACTAGAATTGAAAACGTGGTTTTCCTGAAAAACGACACGCTACTCGCTTATCCAAACCTACCACACTTGTCAAGACCATTAAGCCACAATTAGACAGTTCAAAAGGAAAGTTTATTCGGCAATAATTATAACATATGATGTTGTTTTTATAAATTGCACGCAATTACGTTGGAAAGTAAAGAATCAAACAGCAGGCAGCCGCACGCCAACACTTTCATATCGATATCATAACGCCCTTTCACTGTGCCAATAAAATATCTAAAAATATTCACATTTCAATTCAAGCGGCTGCTATAAAGGTTATTGTGTAATGGGCCTGTTAAAATTGATATCGCTATGCAGCAAAACATTTTTTTATATTCCCTATGAGAACTAGGAACTAGAAAACAGGAGTATGATGGCAGGACTGATCTTTTCTTGACAATAATGCTTGGTATACGGTTATAGTGTTGATAGCATATTGTAGTTACAATGAAACATTAATTTTCTTTAACCCATTGAGCCCCAAGCGGCCCGATCGATCCTAGACACAATAGATTTTCTATTGTGTCTGTGGTTCCGGGGCCTGAGTTGTTAAACTAAGTATCATAAGTTAACCCTAAACATGCTACAATAAAAATATTGGTAACACAATCCACGCGAATAAATGAATTACTTATAACATGAACATTAAACGATATCGTCGCACAAGTAATTAAAAACATGTTAAATCGTAATTAACATGCAAAACTGAAACTATGGCACTTCATTAGAATTTAGAACCACGAACAGCTGATGGTGTGAAAATATTTCATGCTTCTAGTTAACTCTTTTGGTATCATGGGAATATGAAATCAGAAAGGATTTTTGCTTTATTGGACAGGTATTGTAATTAATTTTTATAAGTTAAAAAATAACAAATATTTTGACTGATTAACTAAATACCTGAAATTATTTATTTGTTCCGAAGATTTTATTAATGTTCTTCTTACATAACCGGCGAGTCTGGCAATGACTATGCGTTTTATCATGATTTATGATTTTACAACCTCGCCCTCAAGTGGGATTCATAAAATATACATTTCAAATAATAAGAAAAATAGACAAAGGAAAAGAGGAACATACAAGGAACTTCTGAGCACAGTACCTATCATCTAAGATGTGTTTATCTTCTCAAGCCTGCATGAGACGTCTGAAAGACAATAAAATTCTGCAAAATGTTTCCTGGTATTATTTAAAATAGTTTACCATAGTATAGTAGTTTTTAACCACGGTGGACGTTTTTATTATGAGGGGAATTTTATGGCTAAAATTGGCAAAGGATCATGGTTGCATGGTTGTTTACATACAGGGTTGCATGAAGACGGAAGTGTTGCAAACATCCTTTTATGATTGGGCGGGAAGCGAAAATAAATGAATTTGAATTTTAATGCCACAGTTAAAATAATGTTTAAATTTGATATATTAATTAAAAGAGAAACCGCGAAAAACGATAAGAATCAGCAGGATGAAAAGCTAGCCAGGGCGTTTTTTGTCAGCGCTGTTATTCAGGCAGTCTGACACCACATTAGATCTTTGTTGTTTAGAATATAATAGCAGCAGACACATGAAACCACTGATTTCCATCCTTCCATTACGTCTTTCCTACAGCTCCTTGACAGCATCCCATACAAACGCCAATTACGCGGATGCGCCCGGCGGTGGTAATAGCGAGCCATCAAAATTCCTCGCATCTACAATTCGTGAGGTCCCGTGCCGTCTAGACACCGGCCGATCCATACTGCATCGCATCGATCGGGGTGAACGGCCGCGGCGTCGCGACCCCCCCCCCCCCCGTCCCAAACAAGTCAGGCTTACGATGCTGACCGCTCAGGTGCGGAACGATTGCTCCTTATCAATTAATAACTCAGGCCCCGGAATCACAGACACAATAGAAAATCTATTGTGTCGTGGACCGATCGGGCCATTCGGGGCTCAATGGTTTAATTGTCTGGGTAAACTTGATAGGATGGAAAAGCGAACTTCATGTCAACTATATAGAAAACGATGGTGACGATTAAGATTCGAAACAACTCAAATTGTTTGTAGACAAACCATTGAAAGCAACTTATTATTATTTTCACTTTCTTAGCATGAAAAATATGCCATGTTCAATCAACATACCAGAACATTCTAAACAAAGAATCCTACGCATTTATCTTCAAACAAGAACCTAAGTATAAGACACACCACAAAACCTTCGCAAATTCCACAAAGCCCATCAAAACGCAATAAGGTGTAGAGTACTTACTGAAATCAATGAGCAGCCGCCCGTAGCCCTGCCGCTGGTACGGTGGTAGCGTGAGTATGCACGACACATTGTAGTTCAGGAACGAGTTCTTTTCCTGTTCGGAAAACGAATAAGATGTTATTTTTGTATTTTTTGTACATCATGGAATTGTGTGAATTAAAAAAGTGGGATTAATTTATGGTAGAATGAATATTTTATAAATGTGGGTAGTTTGTAAATGTCTAGTTGTCCTTATTAGTGATAAGAAACACATGATAAGAAATAATATTTATATAATTTGAACTTGCACTGAATACTCGATGTTACAATAAAAATCTATTGAGCTATTTGTGTTTTTTTTTCCTTAATATTCCTGGCTGGTAAAAAATCTTAGTTCTAAATTAAGGTAGCGACTGTACAATTACATCCATCACCGCACATTATACATCATTACCGTTCATAAAAGTACCATTACACCCACAGTCCCTAACCCTCCCCAATCTCGACGGGCCAGACGACCCCAAGAATGTGCGAAAGAACTTTCCAATTTCGATCACGCCCGCGGGCGCGGCGGGTGACGGCCCAGACGTTCAGACGTCTGGATTTATTGCGTTACACGCCGTCTAGACAGCCGTGTTTACATCCGCGGATTGTCACTGGGGTGTGACGCACCCCGCGGATCCGCAGTGCTTTGCGTTAGGGTTAACTTTATTGCCCGTGTGTACGGGTTGGTTAATTGTTCTATGTTACGGCTGTGGATTGTCCCCGGTTCTTTGTCTTGATTATTGGAGACTTGGAAAATTGAATTAAAAAGAAATGATTTAAATCTTAATAATACTAAAATATTAGCTGATGAAATTTACTAAAGTAGACGTAAACTGAGGAACATAGAACCTATAAAAATAAAAGATATTGATCACCGTAATAGGACCATTTCATCCAGACTTTCACAAACATTAATTACAACCGGCTAGACATAATTGAACAGTACACGAAAAAAGGCCCGCAGCATATACCCAGCAACCCTTTGTTATCAAAATAACCAGCTGTTATCGGCAACCAACAAACGTATCAAAGTTTAACGGAATATATCCGGGTACCCGGATGCGAGGTCGTCGACCCGGACAGACGCTGTCTCGCCGTCCGTCTGTCTGTGCTTTTATATATACTTTAAACTCTACACATAAGATTTATTGATTTTTAATGTTCCGTCTGAAGGGTTTGTTTTTGTGGATTCCTTTGTCGGAGGTTTACGGTGTACGCTGGTTAGAAGTAATGGAAACGTTTTATTGTTAGCTGAATAGAATAATATTATATGAAAAGGATACTGGACAATATAGAATGACCGCACTAGAGGCTAATTTATAGTGGTTTTGTTTTTTTCATACTTCGTATAAACTTGTGTGAATTCTGTTGAGAAAATTAATATCGTTTTTTATTCAAACATTTTGTATTTATACACAACAACAATTTCAATAATATGGACGATCAAACAATTTACGAAACGATAAAATTATACACAATAAATAATAAAAAAACAAAGATTTATAGTTTTGTATGTAATCAAATACATACAATGTTAATTCATAGGACGTTTTTCAATTAAAAGTACTAATTAAACTTGTAATAAAACTGTTATAGTACTGAATATCTCATTATAAGCCATGAAACCATTCATATTTCATCCATAGATAGAGCCATAGCTACGAAAACTACTACGCCCGTAGACCGTCTACGTTTACGTTGAAAGCGTAGCGCTACGACGAGCCGCCGTAGACACTTCGCGTAAAAGAGTGGAACGTAGCAGTTAAATAAAGATCGATCTACTCGTAAATAACTATAGGGTTTAAAATAGAATGCTATGCAGGCCAGGGGAGGTTTTAATTGTGCACTTGAAATAACTATATATAGGAAAGTAGTTTCAATCATTGTTTAATGCAGCGTTAATGTTCATGTCAATTCAAATAAGACAAGGTGAGTAATATCAATTACTTGGTAATCTTATATAAAAAAAAAAAAAAATGAGGAAAGGAATATTATATAAAATGGAAAGAAATTGATAGGCGTTTGATTCAGTATGTTTTATCCGTCTAAATTACATCAAACTACAATTTACTTGAATAAAACATCGTGATATTTCAAGTACACATTTACAAAATCCAAATGAACACAGTCCACGTGCAAACTACATCTACTTCAATGTAAATTACGATCAAAGTACAACCCTATCGCGTAAAGAACGCTCCAAAGAATCAGCGATACACCATCAAAAACTCATAAAGCCGGGGTTTCACACAAAACCCACTCCATGCTGTTAATATCGTTTGGAGGGCGCCCTCACGCGGGAGATCAAAAATTTTGTTTATACTTTACAACTCTTGAGGCCTCTTTGCCTTTTTTTAGTCTTTTTGGGTTCTTTATAGGGGGCGCCTGAGGACGTCTAAGTTAACAATCACCAGATACTAACACTACATAGTATAAAACAAAGTCACTTTCTCTGTCCCTATGTATGCTTAAATCTTTAAAATTAAACAAACTATTTTGATGCGGTTTTTTTAGTAGATTCAAGATGAAGGTTTTAGTATATAACTTATTAGGTTTTAGTCAATGCCGGCGAAGCCGCGGGCGGAAAGCTAAGTATAAGTATAAAGAAAAGACGTTTTCTGTATGCTTGGATCTTTAAAATTACGCAATTGATTTTGATGGGTTATTTGAAGTGGAACTTCTTTAGGCGCGTTGAGAGTAATATTTCAAGGTCACATCATGGGGTAAGGCGACGATTTTGGTATCTTTGAATCATGCCAAAGAAGTTTCACTTCTGACACGTGTACTCGGCACATAGCTTTTTAGGGTTCCGTAGCCAAAATGGCAAAAACGGAACCCTTATAGTTTCGTCATGTCCGTCTGTCCGTCTGTCCGTCTGTCCGTCTGTCACAGCCGATTTACTCGGAAACTATAAGTACTACAGTGATGAAATTTGATGGGAATATGTGTTGTATGAACCGCTACAAAAATATGACACTAAATAGTAAAAAAAAGAATTGGGGGTGGGGCCCCCCATACATGTAACTGAGGGATGAAATTTTTTTTTTCGATGTACATACCCGTGTGGGGTATCAATGGAAAGGTCTTTTAAAATGATATAAAGTTTTCTAAAAAACATTTTTCTTAAAGTGAACGGTTTTTGAGATATCAGCTCTCAAAGTCGTAAAAAGTATGCCCCCCCCCCTCTATTTTTATAACTACGGGGTATAAAATTCTAAAAAAAATAGAGGTGATGCATGCTAATTAACTCTTTCAACGATTTTTGGTTTGATCAAAGTATCTCTTATAGTTTTTGAGATAGGTTGATTTAACTGTAATTTATTATATTTGCTGCTACGGAACCCTTTGTGCGCGAGCCCGACTCGCACTTGGCCGGTTTTATTTTTAATAGATAGAGTGATTCGAGAGCAAGGTTTTAGTACATAATTTATTAGGTTTTAGAAAAAGTAGGCGAAACCGCGGGTGAAAAGCTAGTAATGTATATGTCAATGCTATTTAGATACAAAACCTTCGTATAATTTAAGTGTAAGGTATATTTTAAGAATTTCTATATCGAGTTTTAATATAAAATGTATGACGCCTACGCGAGTATTATAAATGGCGATACATTCAAATATGTGTACAGAATAGGTACGTGTTATGTCTGCTTCGAAGTACTGATGCTTTATTATTAATTCCATCTTTTCTGTGTTTATTATTATTTAAAATCAGTAATTTGAGATCGAATAATAAAATGATACGTAATGATATACCTACACAAAACGTTAATTTTTTAAGAAAAAATTAAATCTCTGTTATGTTAATTTACTTATTGTATCTATCAAGATTCGGAATATACATTATCATAACATATAAAATTAATGATTACATTTATCTAAATCCAATGCTTTTCAATAAGCATCAACTTATAGATTTTCAAGTTTCATCAAAGTCTTAAATAACATTAAGCTAATAAATATATAAAGCATCCCCCTTAATTGTCTAGACGCTATATCAACTATAATCTCGCCAATTAGAATAGTCTAGACGTCGTTATATTTTGTGTATCTACAGAAACTTAAATCACCTGATTTATTTCGTATAAATATCATGTCTGACTGAACTTGTATAATAAACATTATAACAACGTCATTAGCGTGTATTTTATTAGATACGTTGTTTTATAGCTTTTTATCCGTGCTAATATTATAAACTGAACAGTGTGTTTGTTTGGTTGAACGCGCTAATCATGGTAACTACTGAATCGAATTGAACAATTTTCGTGTTCGATTGTATCTCTATCAGGGAGGGCTATATTATGCATAATAACATCATGCTACGACGGATAGAAGAAGAGCAGAAATGAAAACTGTTGCAAAATAAATTATTTTGCAAGTAGGTATTATTACGTTCCAATTATATACGTTCTTGTACACAACAAAGTGAAAGCAAAAATGAATTAAAAAATTTTCGACGAAGCCAGATATAATTTATAAAACTTTTTAATTTACATAATTGTCAATGACCAATATATGTATAATTATTAATTATTAAATACAAATTTCGAAACATCTTCGCCCAACTCTCCTTCGTGGTGGCCATACCAAAATCCAAAAGTCCTCTCCCGCCCTCGTCTCATATTTTACGTTAATCAAAGTGTCCCGCGAAGTCCCTGAGCTCCTCAACATTACATATAAATAACCATAAAATAGCCGACCGAGTCGCGAAAGGTTAAACGTCTAGAGGTGAAACCCTACAATATCTCAAAAGAATTGCGAATTTTCACAATAAACCCACTGAGTGCGACGACATTGACGATTGATCTTGTATTTCTTAGATACGTCTAATTACAAGTACTTATCGGGGGTTTTGCTTTTTTGAGAAAGTTTTTATCTCAATTTTTTTTCATTCATTTTTTATAGCTTATATAGATACTTAGTATTAAACTTATTTTTCAAAAATTGTTTAATTTTTACAATAACGTACCGTTTTTATATTTCAAAAAATAATAATGTATGATTTGGAAATAAATAAACCTGCATGTGGCAAATGCAAAAATGTTAAAAACGACATGAATAAGGCTCTACTAATTCATCGATGTAGTACAAGTGCGGGACAGACTGTTTCGTAAAGTACAATATAAATGATCCACATTTACACTAATAGGCATATATTTTTAAGTCATCGACTTTAAAGACAATAACCTAGAGTGACTTTCAACCCGACTGTACTTCAACCCTCGAGACGTAAGATTTTAGTCTCAAAAGATTCATATTTGTCCGTCCGTAACGCAATATTTTTGTAATTTCAGGGTGAGTTATTGGAAAGAAATATTAATATGTTTAATCTTTACTGTAAAATAAATAATAAACATTTTACTTACTAATAATTGAGGTACTCAAATTTTAATTAGAATACAGTAACGTAATATTCGTGATCGATAACGGATTTTTTTGGCAAACAATGTTTTTTTTTGCCGAATTTTTTTTTCCAAATAGTAAACCAAAAAAAAAGCGAAGGACAAATATGCTAAAAGTAGTAAAAAGAAAAGATTATACAAACATTTGTAATTAGTGCAAAATTGGTTATCGAAGTGTTATAGGCCTGAAAACAGAAAAAAGTCTAGACAAATATTTCAGAAAATAGTTTCATAAACGTAGTTCATAGCTATTTCCCTCAATTAAAAAACCTACCCTTATTATAATCCTAATTTAATTATTTCCAAACATTTACAGCCAACAGGCAACCAATTTTTCCCTAAAAATTTTCGCGAACACAACAAAATCTATCAAAAGTACAAACCCTAACAACGTATTTTCATAACCCTCCCCAACAAGTAACAAGCCAGACGAAGCAAAATACCTATAAATTTCAAGTACTAAATCAACATACGCATATCAAAATCGCGACCGAATCTAGACATCCCCTAGGGGGCGGGGCCTGCAGGTCGACGACCTCACAGCTGACGTTCAATGGCGGAGTACTAGGCGTTGTACGCGAATTACGATTTTTAAATTAGGGAAAATTTTTAATGAACGTACAATGTTGATAGTTTGAAACTGCTAAATGAGTTGTGGATTGCTTTCTATGGGAAATGTAAAAGTTGCTTTTGATTTACGTTGCACTTGACAATTACAAATTTGAAATTACTATCATTAAAATAAACTGAAAATGAACATTAGTGTAGCCCTATTGCTTTGCTTTTGCTTGGGTTCTTATATGTATGAAAGTTAATTAAAAAATGATTAACTTTCTTCGTATTATATTTAACAGACGTGAAGTACATGTGATCCATATCACACCGTCTGTCTTGTACTGCGCCAAAGCCTTTGTTCATTTCGAATTATTCTCTTCAAAGGTCAATCAGCAAATCTCTCAAAATTATCAAGAACACAAAGACTAAAAGTGATTCTAGTTATATAAAGATAATGCTTTATCTAATAAAATAAATCTAGTTTTTTTACTACGAAAAATTGCAAGATAAAAAAGGCTTTTTGGTATTAGGTAGTTAGTTCTCTCTTTTAGTTTTTCATATAAATCAATCTATAAAAATATTGTAATAATCTTTTATAAAAATATTGAATTGATGTATTTTAGTTCAAAAACAATAATTTATAAATTTTTGTATTTGTTGGCGTCCTATCGCATAATAATTAAATTATTTGAGTGTACTACAAAATTCGGTTTAAATTTATAAATATTTATTTAGGACGTTCTATTTATCTTGAATTTGTTAATATATTACCCGAAAAAGTGAAAAGGCAACAAATTTTATATATTCAGTTATTCTTTCTATTGAGTCTATTTTTCTAAATAATAAAATGTAGCAATGTTTTAAAATGAAAAAAGGTTTTCTGCTAGTTTGAAATTAAACATGGAGAAATTTCAAGACAGAAATCATTTCATTTGAGACAAATTATTGGCACAGCGACAAAAAATACCATGATATAAAACACTAAAGTGTTCTTTAAAATAGTTTCGTTTTCTTTAAAATATTAAAGACCATGGTTAACCTATTCAAATTGCTTGAAGCAATAAAGCCGCCCTTTGCATAAACTGTCCTGTCTTTCATGTAAAACTTGTATTTTATGCTTGGTCAATAAAGATTATAAATAAATTAATTCATAAATGAGCCAAGTAAGTACAAGAGTAAAGATAAAGTATCTGTCTTTTTCAAAATGTACATACATTCAATTCGGTTTGGTTTTAACTTTTAAATGTACTGTAAAACAGTCTAAGATATCATTGATCGATTCTATATTGTGTTTTTTTTACGGTTCCGTACTCTAAGAGTAAAATGGGACCCTATTACTAAGACTTTGTTGTCTGTCTGTCTGTCTGTCAATCTGCCATCAGGCTGTATCCCATGAACCGTGATAGTACATACTTATAAATATTAAGAAAACGTGATTTTATGAAAATTTTCCTTCGTTATTGAAAATAGCGACATCTATTTTCAAATGATGGTAAACAGGAACTTGAAATCAAGTTCATGTAAAAATACATAGATGGCAGCTATCTCTATAATAAGGCAAGATGTATTTTAAATTATCTTAATACTATTATAAAGGCGAAAGTTTGTATGGATGTATGG
>CAJQZN010034098.1:0-11242 GCA_907164685.1 Colias eurytheme | reverse complement strand
TCGGCGAACAGATATGTATCGATAGCATTGTATCGAGCTGTAACTGTGCTTCAACAAAACGAGATGTCATGCTGTGGACTGATACGTTTTGATCATTTAATTACTTTTCTTGGTATCGCTTTGGGATTAGAAAATTAGCGACCGCTTTGTTTTTTATTGACTGCTATGTAATATAACAATTGGTTGAATAAATAAAGGTTCAAGTTGTGTTTAGTTAACCAAGACTGCACAGCTGTTAGAAAATGACAATGGTAAGGTATGTGAAGGTTTGCATGGTAACCTTATACACAAGCGAACTTTCTATCCAGATAGAAGTTATTTTATTTTGTAAATTAACAAGAAAATTTGTAAAATACAAAAAAATACAAACCAATCGAAACAAATTTAGGTATTTTTTAATTCTAATTATATCTAAAAAACCAAGATTAGACCTTCGTTAGTTCGATAATTTACTAATCTTCTTATATATAAAATTCTCGTGTCACAATGTTAGGTCTGCATACTCCTCCGAAACGGGTGGACCGATTCTCATGAAATTTTCTGTGCATATCGGGTACGTCTGAGAATCGGCCAACATCTATTTTTCATATGTACCACGGGCGAAGCCGGGGCGGACCGCTAGTATACCTATATGATAATTCGTAATTTTTAACAACGTTCACATTCTTACTATATTAAAAAGTCTTGCTTTCTGCCAGAAGACTGATCAGCTGATCTTCTTTACCCATAAGAAAATCTACCAGTAAAACTTATAAAATAAATCTACCCCATAACTAACAAAGGTGAAAGGGCACATATAATTCACAACACTGTTACTAAGGGCATGAATTACATACAACGTACTTTCTCTCGACCTGTTACATATAACATAAAATAGTATATAACCTGCATACAATTGAACTGTATTTTATCAGACCAAACAGATCCGGTTAGAAACATTCACTTTTTGGGTTCCGTTATTTGAGATTAAGTTAGAAATACTCGCATGCTAATCCTTATTTTTATAACTAAAACTTCGTCATTATTTCAGATGAAACAGTAATACCAGTTTTTAATTAATCTTGCTTATACAGTGTATTCAGCCGTGCAGCTTTTTATATCAACACCTATTTAAAACGCCCAATATACTTTAGATGTTTTTAATTCTAATCTAATCTTTGTAGACTGCATCTAGAAAGTCAAAACGATTGCATCTATACTTGATTTTTAATTAATTTGTAATTCAAATAAAACTGGAAGTAAGCAATACTTCAACGAACCTGACATTATTACAGTAACCATCCCAAATTGCCACTTAATAAAAAATACAATAATATACAGAACCCCGCTTCGCAACAGACATTCAAACTTAACTGCATCCAGGTCAACATTAACACAATGTTAACGAAGTTTGGCAAATAGCAATCAATATGAAAAAATAATTGATCCAATACATTTGTCTTATCAAAAACTGATAACCTCACGGATGGTACACGGATGCTGTAAGTTGTTGTTTTGATCGCAAAAACAGACTGACAATGTATTGAGATCGATACTTATTATTGAAAAAGTATGATAACGTTAATTACTCTTAAACTTTTGGTCATGCATTGAAGTTGAAAGATCATTGAATATCGAGATTAGTTAGTATAGTTTTTATTTATAATAAATGTATCGCGGTAGATATATTTACATACTCTCTATGCCCCGTTTAATCGTCTGTAAAAATAATTTAAAACTTAAGAACTTTTTAAGAATATAAAAAATTCGATCACAGGGCCGGATTCGAACCCACATCTTTTTTCCTAGTTCATCTTTCACATTCGATTCAATAGAAAGATAATATCTTATTTACAAAGCATTTAAATGCTATAAAACTATATATCTAACTAGCTTACCGCCCGCGGCTTCGCTCGCTTTGTCTCAAACCTAATAAATTATACACTAAAACCTTCCTATTGAATCACTCTATGTATTAAAAAAACCGCATCAAAATCCGTTCCGTAGTTTTAAAGATTTAAACATACAAAGGGACATAGGGACTTTGTTTTATACTATGTAGTGATGCTTTAAAACTTATTCAATCTAATGCGATCATAACGACTGAAATATTATCTGCCAATATATCTTTGTTAATAGAATTAGTTCATATTGTGACTTACCTGAGAACAATAAAATGTTTTATTAGTTAATTTACTTTCGATCAATATTATTTTATGGTTAACAATAAAAGGGAGTGGTAAAATCTGCGCAAACTTACATAATAAATATATTTATTTAATTAAACCTTTCAAATGTATTTGATACTAGCCGTGCCCTGCGGTTTCACCCATGGAAAAGTCTACTAGCAAAAACTTTGCCAACATACATATTTCATATCTGAAAAAGTCGCCTATTTATTTTCATTTAGAAATTTTCTAAAAAATAATCTATTTTATTATTGGAATCCAATTGGAACTGAAAATAGTCATCAAAAATCGCACAAGACATGAAAATTTATATCATTCCTTTATTAAAAAACTACACCGTATTACCACTCAATTTATTGTTCACTAGCTTTCCGCCTGCGGCTTCGCCCGCGTTTTCAAAGAAAAACCCGCATAGTTCCCGTTCCCGTGGGATTTCCGGGATAAAACCTAGCCTATGTTACTCGTGGATAATGTAGCTTTCGAATGGTGAAAGAATTTTTAAAATCGGTCCAGTAGTTTATGAGCCTATTCATTACAATCAAACAAACAAACAAACAAACAAACAAACAAAGTTTTCCTCTTTATAATATATAAGTGTAGATAGAAAAGAAACACTGCAGTCCGCAGTCATACCTAAGCTTCTATTTCTCCATACAGGAAATTTCTAATCATATCAAATAACATTAAGAAGTAAAGGCGTGAAAATATACGCTTTTTAACACCTGCCGGCGAAAACAAACAACCGAAATACTCCCACGGCTATAAAAAGTCGAATTTAATAACATCTCATACAATTATTGTTCAATTTGGACCGCTTTATGTAATAGGGAACAATTAATCACAGCTAAGTTAAATGTTAATTTTATTGTACGTGGGTTGAATTTAAATAAGTGATAAGACAAACTACTTTGTATTTTATAGTTGTTTTACAAAAAGGTGTCTTTAAAAAAGATTATCTATTTTTATTTTACACCGTTTAACTTTCGCATAAAACCATCTATCGACTGGATTATTTAGGTATCTAAACCTTGCGTGGCTCGGTTAAGTAATCAAACATTCGTAATTTATTTCTTACTTACTTAACTATAAAAATCTAAATTCGATCTATCGTAAAAAATTCTAAGATTTTCAACAATGCAGTTCCATCAAGAGGGAACTACACAAAGTATTTCTTATCTAATATTTCATAGTATAACTATCTGTGCCCTCCGGTTTCACCCACGTCGTACATTGCATTGGCAATAGTTCATTTATTGAAGAAGGATATAGGCATTATATAGCCTATCGCCTACTTCAATAAACGGACTATTCAACACACAAATAATGAACCAAATACTTCCTGAGATTTTTGCGTTCGAACAAACTATTACTAAAGATAACACTCTTACATAAAACCATTCTATTGACAGGTTGTGACGTGTGACGTAACTATCCAAAGCAATGCCAAGGCTGGAGTCGACGACCGCCGCATCTCGGCTAATTAGTGGAGCCACACGTTGGATTTGTTGAGGACAATGTGGGACTGTGGCTGCCAAACGTTTTGTAATAATGTATTTCAAAGTAAAGCAATTAGCTTTGGAATGAAAAGACATTTGGCGTTTTATTATGTCGTTAGATTTTTTAAGGGAATAATGTGTATCGATAAAAAGAGTACAATGCGGTATGTATGTTTTCTACGATTGGCAAATTATTGAAAATAGTGTCTAGTAAGACTCAACCACAAAATTGGAAACTTATACTACTGCGCTTTAGGATCATCAAATAATAAACTAGTTCGATAAAATGTTACGCGTACATTCATAATATCTTATTAAAAACAATTAAAATATATGAAAATCTATGCTGATATTATAAAGCTTAAGAGTTTGTTTGTTTAAACGCGCTAATCTCAGGAACTACTGGACCGATTTGAAAATTTCTTTCGGTGTTAGATAGACCATTTATCGAGGAAGCTTATAGGCTATATATCATTACGCTAAGACCCACAGAAGCGGAGCCACGCGGGTTAAACCGCGACGCGCAGCTAGTCCAAAATAAAACATGCGCACGCGCACACCGTCCCAGACGCTTACACGCACAGTCACCCTATCGTTAATCCGTCTTAATCAGTCACTGCCAAGCCAGCGGGCGTTTACCGTGGACGTTCATTTATTATGCAATTATGCGTACCTATATGTATGTGTATGTACACACCCGAAACTAAGGTATGCCACGCATGATCGGATCTGTTTTACATAGATAATTATCTATGTTTTTTGTACGTGTTTAATTTGTATTCCGAATTTCGTGGGCATGTGAGCTTTTTGTCAATTAACATGTATATGTGTGCGTAAATCGAATGTAAATCGAGTGGACAATTTGAAGCTTTACTTTTTAGCGGGTTCCGATAAATCTGCTTGATTTATTTAACTAGGTATTCTCAAGTTTCACGTGCAAGAATTCAGTTGACTGAGAGATGAGATTGCATGGAAACTACGATATTTTTAGGTAAATCATGTGTGGTAGGACCTATCTATATTCTAGTCTTTTACACATGGAAGAAACATTAAAAAGCTCAAACTCAAACATTTAACCATTCAGCTAGACTAATTTAGGCATCACTATTTCAGAAAGAGGCTTCTTTACAAATGAACCGGTAAGAAACTTTCTACTTACTTACTTCCAAAAAGAAAATTAAAGGAGTTGAAAATTGAAAAAGTACTTTTGGGAAAGCCGATACTTCGCACTTAGTAACGGAATATAAAATATGAGGCTTATTTTTAGTGAAAGATTTGCTCTCATTCAGTTACTAACTTATGGCAATCCTGCGAATTTTCAATCCTAAATTCTAGAGTTTCCTTAGGTGCAACACTAAAAATCAAATGATATATATACTCTAAATCAAACGAAAGCTTTTGTCAGCTTACTCAATCTTTTCACTATTTAAATCCTCTATTCAATTTGAGATAAGTAGTTAATTCACATACAATTCTATTAAAATCACCAAAATTTCGCTGCTTTACTATCCATCATCCATCTCCCGTTAAAAACAACTTTCCACGTCACGTCGGCAATGACGCAGCAAGCATCCCGGATACGCTAAAGCCAATTCGCACAGGAGTCGACCAAAGCAATATGTAAATGCTAGTCTCGGCCATCGCCAGGTGAAGGGCACGGGAGACGCTTACTGAATGCCAAGCCAGCTTCCTGTTCTTAGTTGGGCAACATCCGTTGATGTCATCCATTATTTTCATCTAGAAAGTTTGGAGACGGAATGAATAATTATGTGAGATACTCGTGTGTCATAGGAGCTAGGTTTGTATTTGTAAAAGTCTAATTAGCTGAATATAATTATTTAAATTACGGTTTTTTTCTAACTTCATGCTGATTGAAATGAAGGCTCATCTGCAAAGAATATGAATGACGATTTTAACCCATTGAATTCATATAGGAATAGAAAAACAAATGCAAGACTATGACTGGCTACTCACCTACCTGCAGCAGGGGCAATATTGGAATTGCACCCTTAATTGGCTCCTTAATTGTGAAGTGTATAGGCAAGCAGGGGCAATGAAAGAACAGAACAGTTGAATTTGCTCCGAACGCCGTGCAACCGAGATTGTTCCAATATTGCCCCTGTGGCAGGTACGTGAGTAGCTGGCTTAATAAAGCGTCTTGAAGCATATAGAGATACCTCTGACAACCAAAACACTTCTAATGCCATAAGTTACGACTTTAAAACATTAACAAAACAAATCCTCAAGAATGTTAACATACATAGAATGCCCATACCATTCCTTAAATCAACTAAATTTACATGGACAAGTCCTCACAAATTACGTTCACAATTATACAAATAAAACTTTATTTTCATTCAATTTACATCCATTCACGAATTAATATCATCAGTCAGATACAAACGAGTTTAAATAATTATTCAATAACGTTCTCTACACGAAAATCGAATAAGATGAAGTAAAAAACACATGGGAATAGAAACGGGTTTCCGTGCTTCGTGGTAAACTGTCAAAGGTTACCACTTGAAATACACGATTTGTTCTTGATAATGTTAGAAATTTATCTGAGTATCTATTAAAAATCTGGCGCAAAATAGACAGTGCTAGTAATTATATATTTCGTGGTAGTGTTTTGAATCGTTCCTTTGTGATAGAGAATGGTGCACTACATCTAGTTCTAAAGATTGGTATTTTGCGATAGAATATACTTTATGGAACAATGGTAGAAGGAGAAGAGAATTTAAAAGAGAAACAAGCAGATGCGACATTTAAAGAAATAAAAGGCTTACTTATTTCATTATTAATATTAGTTCTATTGATAACAATGAAGAAAAACTCAGTTTGATTCTGCTTACAGGTATAAAATATTGTAAATAACTTAGTTACTAATCTATACTAATATTATAAAGTTGATGAAGAGTTTGTTTGTTTGTTTGTTTGAACGCGCTAATCTCGGGAACTACTGGTCCGATTTGAAAAATTCTTTCGGTGTTAGATAGCCCATTTATCGAGGAATGTTATAGGCTAGGGTATATATAGGCGAGGGTATATATATCATCACGCTACGACCAACAGGGGTGGAGCCACGGGGGTGAAACCGCGCGGAGCAGCTAGTAGTTTCATAAACACAAGCAGGGATACTCTAATCCTTTTTTCATGATCGATTTAACATACATTGCTATCTCATTTATCCAAATCACAAAAGAAATACATTTTCAATTTGAATATAAATTTTAAAACGAAACGGACATAACGAGTTGAAATGATCCGACAAATTATCATTAAACATAATGTAATCCAAAAGGTTTCCACTTTACCAAATATTTCAATGGGAACCTAAATCGGTGTGTTTTTGTAAAAGGATCGTTTAATAAATGCAATATGGCCATTTGGATATTGGCCATTCTCAAAACAGTTACCATAGGTGGGCGAGACCCTTTTTAAAATATATACAATCAATTCAAACGTCTAAAACCATTAACGTTGTTATCAAATATAGAATATATTAAGAGGCAAAACATTCCCATGTAATTGAATCTGAAATTTAAAAATGGTAATATAATACTCGACAAATTATCTTACACTCCTGTTCGTATTTAATGAGAGTCATATCTAACATTTCTTTTACCACACTTATAAATTTTTCCACGACCGTCATCTAATTTTCGTAATAAATTATTCCATTCCACACACTATTCCAATAGGTGTTAATTATTGATTTACTTAACACTATTAAAAGTACAAATAGTAAATATTAACGTCCATAACTCCATGAATATTCAAAGAACATTAAATTTCTGATGTCACAATACAATCGCAGGCCCTTTGGAATTTGTCACAAACGCGAGTTTAAGGTCTGACGGCACTAGGCGTATCTACGCAGCGTAGCGACACGACGCGACACAGCTTAATATTCTTTATAGATATATAATTGAATGAGCTTATACATAGCCTATAACGCACTACGCGACACCGAAACTTCGGCCAAATGAGACCATTTGACATACGTAGCGTGGTGTCGTCGCGTATTTACGCCTAATGCGGTCGGACCTTTACTATAAATATCGCATAAAACGGTTATGTGTTGATAGCATCGCGGTATGCGAACCGATACAATGTTGCACGTCCAGATTAAGGGCAGCGTCATCTTGAGATATAGACGATATCCTTGTATTAACATTGTAAGATTGGACGAAGAGCAACAGAACTTCTTATTAAAACGATCATGTTATCGATAGTTTAGTCAAATGCAAAAATCAGAAGACACTAAAATAAAAATACAAGCTTTCTGAACGTAGGTACTCAAAAATGAAGAAAATATTTTTGTACACACTACAATGATGACCACAGAAAATGTTATGAGCGGCTTCAGAATTGCACAAGAATTATTTAATATATTCAAAACGATAGAAATATATACACATGAAACATTAAACAGAAATAAGGTGCTTAAAGATGTTTATTAAGACAATTATTGCTTAAACGCTTCGGTATTCACATTATGTGTGTCTGACAGCGACCTTAGCGAATTCGATATTTTAAGGATGTAATAATAATTTTAGGTTGTAGCATTAACATAAAATTGAATGGTCTGTGAGATTTGAACGTTAAATAGATTAATCCTCTTATTTTATAAGTCCAAGGTTAACGATTTGTCTGCTGCGTATTACGTCAAGTTTTATGATTGCAATTACTCTTCGCAAAGCTAAACTATACAAATTTCAAATACGACACTCCAGTTCAATCGTTTTATCGCAAAACTGTGAATAAGCTAATATCCAAAATCAACACAAACGTACAATCCAATAATCCATCGAAGCCAGACGGCTCGGTGCAAAACAAACACAAATACGACCAAACAAAGTGTGGGTTAGTAATACATCCGTTTTGTAATAAAAGTATAAAAACAAAATGCCCGAAACGGCCATTTCGAATGAGCTAGAAACCGGCGTAGCAACTGAAAACCACTTTTGATTTCAGCCAGCCTACTGATAGCCTACTGACGTGTTATGCTAATAGAATTACCTACAGTTCCGGTTATAAATGGAATCTCTTATTCAAGATGCTAACCACGCCGTGGGGGAAACAGCCATTATTTTTAATTTAATACACAATATTCTGATGTGGAATAAAACATGAATTATGTCCGTTGGACGAGTAACAAATATTGTGTTAAGTTATTATAGACAATATTATATTTTTGTTCATTGAAGCAAAAGGAATCGTTTCATATTCTTATTAGAATAAAAAAAAAAATATCTAATCGAGTTAAAGTTTTGAAATTCAAATGGCTTGATTCAAAAATTGCAACTACATATTATATTCGAGTATTTTGAAGAAACAGTATATCTTAATATACTTTTTATTTCAATTTAAAATCAATAGAACGTAGTGTTAATGTATTCTATGTTCATCTAGACATAACAGATGTTAAATTTATATTTATATGATACTTTGGTTTAGGTGACATTTAGACGTAGACTTCCGTATGCGTTCTACAATAACATTTTATATCTTAAACAACGCAGTTTCATCAAGATTTTCAAAGTTATTAGATTGTTCTTTTTATATTTAAATTTATTATTTATTATTATAAAGACTAATTTAAGATCTATCGACTTAATAATTTATGAATATGAGGGGGCCAAGTGAAATGCATTGAGAGACTCCTAAACTCATACTGGTAATATAGATTATACACGCATAAATTTACATATTATTTTAACAATTGCGTACTATACATAACATTTCTTAATAAATTTGAATTATCATATTCAATGTTTATTTTACTTATTTCTACCTGTGTTTATCTTACATCTATTGTATCATTCTTCAACATATAAAATTAACGTAATAAATAGTTATTTAAAAAGCTAAAACATTTTTAATTAACGTGTGTACAAAACTAATGCAAAAACGGCGTAAACAAATGTATTGAAACAAGTATTGGGCAACTGATGCATCAAAAGATAACTATTCTAGTTTTAAAATCTTCCTATTACCCTTTATTAAAACACATCCCTAAAAAACAAACCTCAACAAGAAACAATTACAAGTACCAAACTACGTGTCAATGTTCCCAAAGTGAACTCTATAAAAGGCGCTGCTCAAATCGTTGCCATAATCACTTCGCCTGTTAAATAGCAATCAAGAGTAATTCACAACTTGGCACACAACATATAATCGTGATCCGATATTATACAATCAGGTAGATTGGTGTCGGATTTTGCACCTCCAAAAATGTCTAACCAGCCATTAAATTTAAGAAGACTTGTTATTTTTTGGAATGTGGTTTTGGTTCGCTCCTGTGAAAGTATTACTAATGGATTTCTAGTTTCTAACTTTTACGACTTGTAAAACAGAATCTGATTAAGCAAAAAATTGATTAGCATTTCTTTATAACTTTAAAAATGCGGTTATCAATTTGACTCATAAGTATATTGTAATATTATTGGAACTGTAAAATATTCAATAATATGCAAAATTTTATGCATGTGTGTATGTATCTGTGGATATCCAGTTACCAGGCACTATAACTAAGCTAGATTTTCGCCCGCGGCTTCGTCCGCGTTTTTGAAGAAAAGCCCGCATAGTTCTCGTTCCTGTGGGATTTCCGGGATAAAAATGTTCTAGCCTAGGTCTTCAACTACCTAAATACCAAATTTCATTGTAATCGATTCAGTAGTATTTGCGCGAAATAATAACTACCATCCATCCATCCATTCTCACAAACTTTCGCATTTAGAATATTAGTAAGTTAAGTAGTCAGAATTATTTTGAACAGAAAGTTCCAGCAAAATCTAATAAATAAACAAAACATACAAATATATATGTATGTTTTCTATAAGTCAATCTATATTACCTATCATTTCCCACACCCAAAAGCGAGATGACAAAAACTACGTAGGTATACACCATTGAGTTACATGTACTACGTACTAGAGAGGACATCGCCTCTACACTTTTTTTTAACACGAGTTAGAGTCAATCGTCTCAAACTCAATTTTTATTTGTTACATTGATTAGTTTTAATTGATAAGTTTATTCATATTTTTTTAATAAGTTATACAATATTTATTTGTTACATTGATTGGTTTTAATTTTTAAGTAATAAGAGGCAGAATATCTACAAAGTGTATGACTCACTAGCCGCCCCGCGCAACCGCGCTTGTCGCACAGATTTTGTTCGTGATGCCCTCTCTAGTAATAATACCTCAATGGTATACACCGAGTGTTTTGACCCCGAAAGTTACAAACAATATCACACAACACCTGGCTGATGTTTCTATATCGTGTATCCATATTCTTGTTTGGAAGTTTAGGCCCTTCATACACAAGGATATTCAAATCTCATATAATCGACGATTTAAGTCTCTAACTACGTTTGCGAATACCTGACCCTAATCGTTTGGTATTGTTAGCTCCTTCGCACACAAGGCTACTCAACGATTTGAGTCTTCAAGCGACTATCGACATACAAGTACATCAACGACGAAACATGACTTAAACAATTTAAACAATTTATTTATTGTGTCACAGATTAAGTTTTGTGTACGAACCTCAATTAATTTGTGTGGA
>CAJQZN010034095.1:0-20845 GCA_907164685.1 Colias eurytheme | reverse complement strand
ATCTTTCCGCACTTGCCGCATTCTAAGCCTGGTGTTCTTTTTGTTAGGGCCTTGTTACAGTTGTCGCACTTTGACATTGTAGTTATTGCACGCGATGTGTTGGCACAGTAGAACCGGTTACCGCAGCGGCGCGTATACGATCTAAGAATGCGAAAGGAAAACATACACTTAAATTTAAAAAATTGTGCACATAAGCACACCGGTAGTCATGTCTTCCTGCATCACATTTGCACAAACTAATTGACACAGACCTTATATCAAACCAGTTATTAGCATTCCACATGGAGATACAATCGTTAAATATGTCACATCTATGAGCATGGGGTACTAATTACAAATTAGCAAGTATAATGAGTAGAGTCATGTGCATTAACTAGTGACAGCTCTATTACTGGTATGAAAAGCGGTAGTACATATTATCATTATACGTGATTCACATCTTGTATGTATTTATTGGTATTTAAAGATCAATAATGGATGGAAAATATTTGAAATTGATATTTTTATGTACAAGGTAGGTAAGCATCTTGAAACTCTGCTTATTCTCTCTATAAAAAATGTTTTTTTTTGTACGGGAATAGGTACTTGTCGAAAAGTAGGTTTTCTCACAATCCTAAAGTGTTGTTACCTACTTCAAATATGCCCAACCGTTTAAATCCCTGGATATCTTAAATTTTCATTTAAAACATATCATGTTGCGACACAATGAGAGTACGTAATACCCTCAGGTGTTTCTTTAGAATTCACATTTTCGGCGCAGCATAAATCATAATAACGAGCCAGCCTTCCGTGAGGTGTCCCATCCCAGCATTAAACAGCTGCTGTATTTTCTCACTTACGACAAAATTTCGCCGTCTTATTTACGTCTCGGCATTTTCTTGAAACTGTCATCTCTGGCTGAAACAGGATATTAAAGTTTCGCGCAAATATGAAGAGATATTCTAAATGAGAATTGTGTTGTCTGAACATGCTTATGAAGTTCCGTGTTTATGTTAAGTGCAGTGGCGGTAAGTGGGATTTGAGTTGTTTATATCACATAGTTGTAAAGTGCATTAGGGATAACGTCATCATTATTCGTCAAGATCATTGAAGGGCTAATTGGTTAAGTGAAGAAAGTATGTCAAGAAATATACCATTCAGAATGGACAACAGTCTTTCAATTTGTCTACAAATCGATAAAATTAATATTATTTTCGATTTCTGTAAACGATACCCGATTCGTCACGTATAGTTGCAGTTTAGTTACATTTGTTATATTAAACAATATATCATTCTAATGCCTTTCATTTTTTACAAGCTTTACTATCACGATTTTTACAGTAGCATTTTACTAGGATTGGTTTTGCAAATAAACGCTCAAATCCTAGAGTTATAGCGTTCCATTAAACTTGCCACGTTGAAAAATTGTCAGTAATAATATGCAATAGCGGCGATTTGTTACAATTGTTGCCGTTTAAACGGTTGAGCTTTGATATTCAAATTGGAATTTATCATACATTTTCCATGCCAGAATGGTGAGATAATGTAGTTTAGGTCGGCCGTAACTTTAGCATGTAACGTCTTTTAGTCTTTGTAAGAGCTCATTTAAAATCAATCGCGGCCATTTTGGTTCGTCTGAGACGGGATTTCAGAGGGAATTCTTAATTAAGCTTGCCGGATCCTCTTTAGTTAATGGCGGCTGCCTAAATCCTTGAAAGTGACGTGAATTCAGTCTGACATCGAGTCGCGACGTCAAAGAGTCCCTAGATTATAATTTAAAGAATTTAATAATTATCAGATTTGCTTTATAAAATTTGAGTCAGGGTAAATTGAACTTTATTGACGGATGTCAGTATGTTGATATTTAAGATTGAATTCAAATTAAGCACTTAAGTACGGATTCACAATTTGGATTCCCGAAATAAATTAGACGTTGATCTTTTTATTATTTATAAAAATAATCTCAATATTATACATACTGTTGAAACTAACATTTGAAAAATAATTCTAAGTAAGTTAAATAAATAAATATTTGAAATCTATGCGTGGGTTAGACAGGTGATATTAAATAGAGGACTAAACAATGCATGCAAATGTTGGTCCTGTTCAAACATCTTTCACCTGTCCGAATATATTTTAAAGCAGGTGTGTTATTTTTTCTATCATTTGAATTGTATGGAATAAAAAATATTAGATACATTTAAATCTTCTAGATACATATAATATAGGTGCCTAGTCTTAAAACAGTTGTAGTAAACCTTTGTATTGACGTTATTGTAATCTTTAATTCATATGAATAATGACTCAAAAAACCGAAACAAAAACTTTCGTTTATTCATACGAAAAAACGTCCAATCTTTGTTCGGTCCCACCCCAAAATGATGAATATTTAAACAATACACCTTATTATTTCTTTTGTCATTTGTATTAGAATAACAAAACGTATGTATGGACGTGTTTTGTTCAAGAAAGGCTTACCGTCCCAAACGGGTTCATTAATGGAGAACGAATGTATGTAATTATATTTTGTTTCACTAATGTCACTGTTTGGTGTCTGTGTGCCCTTTATTTGAATGGCTTTTAGCAAACTTTGTAGACGTGTTAACGATATTGTTTTAATGATTGAAAAACAATTCACAAATAGTTATCACGATCACGAAGATCGTGATAACTATTTGTGAATTGTTTTTCAATTTTCGAAGAGAGTAACAATTTATTTTATAGCAATGTTTATTCAATATGTGCAAGTGCACGCTGTAATTAAAGAATATATTAATGACAGCGTTACAGAGTCCATTATTGCTATGTACCTAACACTTTCCTTTTTTTCTTTAAACACGATGGTAGAACATTCTTTACTATAACCTTGTAACATACAACTCCGGACTGCCCAAAAGCTAGCATACCAAACAAAAAATGAATAGAAAGAGTTACAATACCACCCCTCCACATAATTTAAAATAACAAAGAGCACCACGAAACAGTACGGGTCATTAGAGTCTAAACAAACAGGTGTGCCGGATGACACGTGTGTGATTGTGCCCTAATGGTTCCTTCCGTTGCTCTGTTTGATTTTGGCTATTGTGTGCTTGATAGCATTGAGATGTATGGACTATGGAACCCTTAATTGTAATAGTTCTATTATACAACGAGTGACGATTATCTAAGGGCCATCTATAGCTGTACGCACGTAGCCCGTATTCAATGCCCTAGTTTTTAACCCCTACATTTTTAAAATTCCATTTTAATATCATAAGAAAATTTGTAAACTGACCATAAAAAGCTTCAAGACTAAAGTTTTGGCTGAACATTTTCATCAAACTTAGCTTTTATCGTAAATAGAAAACTTAAAAATTTTCCGCACAACTTAAATGGACACTACTGAAACTTCGTGCTTTGCCTAAAAGAGAAGAAAGTTATTTCATTAAAACAAAATAAATAATTGACCTCCTGAGATATTATCTATAGTTTATATTTACTCCGTGTCTCACTCAATAGCAGAGCAAGGCAGACTGAAAATAAAATTCTCTATAAATAAAACGGCTCATCATGATTTAACAGAGCAGTTTCCAAAGGCTGCAATACAAATGAGCGGTTGACAATGTTAAATGTGCTCTCTTACCTTGAGTAATGCGTTTTGTTGCCTAACTTGTCTTAAACTATCGCAAACAGAATGCTCAAACGCCGCAGATTTGTCAATTCGCCGTAACAGGAGATAAGGCCGGCGATAAACGTCGAAAACAACGTTTATTAATAGCGGAACGATTATATTGAAATGTGTCTGTATTTCGTGGCGCCTTTGTCATATTTTTTGTTATTATTTAGATGCCATTTGTAGTTCTTTAATTACCTATGTGTAAGCGCATTTATATTAAGAACTATTAACATTTGATTAACATGAATAATATTTTCATTTGGTAGAGTTATATTCGATGCTCAATAACATTTAATTTTTTAAGAAGGTAAAATAATGGCAACTGCTTCATTACAATGTGGGCGGGAATTATGGAGGTAGAAATAAAATCGAAACTAAATATGAACGATATTGAAAGCTACGTTGAAAGCTCATTAATTTAGGAAACAAATGCGTTATCATTACCAAATTGGAAATAAAGCGTTAACGAGGTTTTGTGAGCTCAATTTTGTGTTTCATTTAAATAATTTTACATTTACATTCATAATTATATTATTTTATTAAGTGATAACAGATATCAATTAAGGATTATATTACAGCATTTTAATGGGCTACGGTTCTTCGTTTCTCTTAATAAATCCAGTTATTCTACTAAATAATTTCGGAACAAAACGGGCCCACGAATTAATTGAGCAGTTAATGCGGCATAAATATCAATTACGTTGCATTGGTATATTTTGGAGCCGGTAATTGCTCGGACACTATCCCCTAGATTGGTTTTGGCGAATATTGCTAATTTATTTTTACACGCCAGTACATTTTGGGGGAGTTTAACGTCTATTAGCCATGTGGTCCAGACAGACGTTATTATTATTATTTTACGATCTCCACAGACGTGGATTGAAATTGATGGTAGGTATAGCTTGTAGCTATGGAGGATTAGCTATTATAGGAAAAAAGGCATATTCTAAATAAAATATGAGTATTGTGAGCGTTAAATCTCTCATTGTGAAAAGGCTCTTTATATTTGTGAAAAAGATATTTGAGTACCTAATATGAAAATTAATAATGCTCTAGTAATTAAACGTCGTTAGCAGAAGGTTTCATTATTATTATCTACATTTTGGGTGAAACGTAAATAGTTAAAAGTTAAAACCACACAGATCGCATGTTAAATACATTTTAATAAAATTTTCTGTTCGAGGATAAAACACACTACATTAAAGCAAGAACAGCGTAGAAAACGCAACGTTCGACTAAAAGTAGACATTCAGGACCGTTTAGTTTTACTACATTATAACAATTACACGGGATTCAATGAGAGAGCAGTTAAAATCGACGTAATGTTTTACTTTATCGTCAATTCGCTACGTGACTTCTGTGTAAATCGTTTCTTTGTACGCAAAATCGACTCCAGCCAAGTCTCGCTTACAAACGCGATCAACGAAAAGGTTTTCCATTCATTTTCACATTATACAGGAAATTTGGCCCCTTGAGCCACGCGTCGTCAACTTGACATGCATTGTACAAGTGATTAATGATAAGAACGCAATTTTCCACCTAAAATATGTGGCGTACTACGTTATTAAAAATACCAGTGTACACCATGGAACGATCTGTAAATGGTTCGCTACATAACCTTATGGGACCTACTTACCTACAAACGAAATACGGTGACAATGATAAATGACATCAAACTTTTTGTCTCGTATAGGGTAATATGATACAACGGTATTTGCTTATAAAAAGCTATGTGTATGTACGTCATAAAGACGGAGGAAAAGCTCCGACTTTTATCGAATTTACATACAAAGGAAAATTTAATGAGCATGTTGACCCGCCTGCGAGTTTAGCTTCATTTTTTTAGAATTGATTAACGCTTGACACAATAATGAAAGCGTACACGTGGAAATAATGACATCGTATAATTTTCATGTTGCATTTTGAAAAATATGTACAAGCTTTTAAAGTATAAAATATGATTATTATAAAATATGAGAAATAACAAAGTAAAGGTAAAGACAAACACAGCGAAGCAAAATTAATCGTTATTAATAAAATTGTTTGACAATAATTTCACATCTAACCATACAAAAAATGACAAAAATACCTTATTAGCGGTACCTCTTAAAAATATAACAAAAGCATCCTCATCCACATATAACTGGGTCTTCGATACAAATCCATTCTACAAACTTATTTATCCACACATGTAGTCTAGTTCGCATCAAAGTCAAGATAATGGAGAGCCGCCTAATGCGCGCTATTCGGTTTCAGAACAAACATTCTCGTGTTACCACATATGCTGGATCATGAATACATTTGTTTGTACAGCCACGGTATAAGACAACAATTTTAATATGTTTTTCAAATAAAACGATGCTTGTAAAATTGTCTCTTGATCTAATATGTATTTTTAGTCCTAAATTTAGTCTTAAATACATAACATAATAACGACAACACTTATATACTGGAAGATTGATTAATTTAAAATTAAACAAATATAATTAAAGGTTATCCGAACCGTAGGTTCGTTTTTATGTTTCCGTATCTCCCTTTTACACTATCTTACACTGCATTTAATTTCTGGTTTTCATTAAATCTTAAACGCAGGACAGTAATATACATAATATTATGGAGAGATACATAAAAATAACAATATAAATCACACCAAGAATTATTCAAAGCATCTTCATTTATTGTGATTAAAACAATGATCATCTCCATTGTGTCCACAGCTTTTACAGAAATTACTAACTCCGACAGGAGTTTGTTGACTTTTTTCTTGATAATCACTTCGTGGTAATCGAAATACAGAGAAAGCGTTTTCTTTTATTCTTCCCTTGGGCGTCCTCAGTCCTTATTTATTTCCTTAACGAAGCGAGCTGAAAGGACTCGTATCTGAAATTGGTGTAATTAATTATTACTTGGAGCAAAGAGAAAGAATCACACTTAAAAGCGCTGTAAGAATTACGAATGCCATTTCCAAGTAAATTGAAACTCTCGATATAAGAACTCTCTTTTATGTATTCAATGTGGAATCAATTTAAGAATTTCAAACAATTTCTACTATATTATTATTCATAAATGTATTAATATGGCCTTTAAAATTACACCCAACAAAGTTATAAAAATATTAAAAGTCTAGCTTTTTAATATTTCAATATTATAATTCGTAGCGTTTACCTTAGAAACACAAAACTAAACATGCAGTAGCAATAGTACTCGCGGCTGTCCATAAATATATTTCCTTTGCACAGCCAACCCCAATCCTGCAGTGAATATCTGAAAAGCCAACGTCGAAAATATCCTGACAAATAGTTTTTAAGTTCCCTGGTTGCATAGATAAGTCCACAGTTCTATACAAACCCCAGTATCTACATAACCGATGGCTTATTGGCATTCCCCTTTTACTTCTAAATTGCAAATTTTCCGCACGATTTCTCTTTAAGGAATACATTTTCATGTCCCGATTCAAAACGTAAACGTTTTTCTGTATCAAATTTATTTGTATTCTTCTTTTTCACGAATAAGGTGATTTAAGATAGAAGCTACATAGAAAGCGATTCACCGCTTGTTACGATAATTTATGACATAATAAAGTAAATAATATATTTACGTTAATATTATATCATTCAGATTTGGAGAATATTAACATTGTGATAAATTTACTACGCCACTAGTAAATCAGCTATTAAATAATTAAATACGTCACAATACTTAATTTCCCAATATACTACTATCACAAAATGTTGCCTATTACACAAATCTTACACAATAGGAATCACGAAACAAGATTTTCACATTTAATTTATTACGCTATCTTATCATAATAAACGTAAATAATTGCCCAATTCGCCAGGGTGTAGAGACTCATAAATTTATTGTTGCCGTTTCTATGCTGTATATCTTAAGGGTTCCTCGAGTAAATAACGCTCTTTTAATTACATGGGCATGCTTTTCATTCCTTACATTATATTGTACTTTTTACTTACCATAAAGTTGCGGGCATTATTCATGAATAGAGTCTGAAACCGTAAACTGTGCTACAATTGCGTTTTTAAATTTTCGCTTCCTGAACTTTGTGAAAATAAACGTCTGCATTCAGTTTATACCCTACTTGGAGAGTAGAATATGATATTGTAGCAAACAGATCGTCGACTGTAAAACAATGCTATAAAATATTATGCGTTTGCTTTAGTTCTAGTGATTTTTCGCTGATGTTGCTCGATTTTGTAAGCATGTATATAAGCATTCTGGATAAGCTTTTGAAAGACTGTATAAATCAAGATTTTATTGTCTGTGTTATAATACTATTTATAGCTATTACGCGTCTTTTAATATTGATCAATACAATAGCATTAATGCAAGATTATCCAGCTTACAAGCAACGGTAAAATATTGAAAATAACGTATAACATGTGAATAATTTTGTGACTTATGGATCCACGTCCCATTAATATTTTATTATGGATGGATTTATGAGTTATCTCTTCTGATATCACATCTCACGTATTCTTACCATACGCTGTCCAAGCGGGATTTATGTTTGAATAATGTCTTTGTTTTCGATTTCCTTCAAATATTTATAACGGACCCGACCGATATCTAATAAGTATTTTATAACAAAGGATACATTTAATGTCCGGAGATATTACTTTTTGAGGATCTTCCTACTTTTATGGGGATAAGCTGATAATATGGGATATAATTGAGCTTCAATTTGAGAAAGTTGAAATATATGTTTTATTATATGTTTTTTGAAGATATTTTAATTCATATCCTAGCCGATAAAAATATTTTCTCAGCCTTCACAACGACCCTTCAATTGTGAAATTATTTAAATCCAATCAGTTTCAAGTAACTTTGGCCCTCATTAATATGCAAATAAATCGCCCTTAATTTAATAACAGTTTTAATAACAGTTCCAAAATGGTAAGTCTTAAGGATCAATCTTTAACGTACCCTTGAGATAAATGATAAAAGAGGTGAACAAAAGTTAAAAAACAATATCTTTTGGGGTAAGTCAAGCAGGTTGCGTCAAGAATGAGATCATGTTTGCATGTGCTGGAAGTTAGAACCAATATTTTTACATCACTGTCGCCATATCTACTAATTATTACCTAAGAATCAATCAGACCTTTTAAGATTATTACTTGTAGCGGTTACTTTGTTGACAATCAATTCTACTAACTATTAGACGCATCAGCCAAATGTGTAACTAAAGTTAATAATAGCCAATAAATAGAATTCCGTTCCAGTGAAAAGGGCATGCCCAACCATTACATACATCACAAGCAGCACATAAAGTATTATAACCACATAAACAAACACTGTAAACTCTTGAAGCTCACCAAATACACATACCTTTTACGGTCCATTGAAAGTGCAATATGAAAATCGACTACGTGACGAGAATACGAGGGAATCGCCACAACCATTCCTCACAAGAGGCGTAAATTCAAAACATCGTAAAATATGAAAAATACCCAGCGAAGGTAGGGATGTTCTGCATCGACTGCCTTTACGGTTCTTCGAAGCTAGGGGCTTACATAGTGCTCTGGTGCGTTCTGCGAGAGATCCCGGAGTCCCCGCTATCATGCTTTGGGTTTGGCCGTCGAGGAGGTTTTAGTGGGTAAGAATCCCACATGCTCTCTTTTTCCCCCAAAAGGGAGTATCTTTTGAAGATTTCCTCCCCGTTACCAAAAAAAAAAAAAAAAAGGGGCTTACATAGTAGAGAAAATATACAATTTATTTGTTTAAATCTTTTATTTGTTAGCAATGAATATTACTACGATTATAATTTTATAATTAGTAAACATTTTTCCTTCATTAAACTACATATTATTATTTATCCATTATCAATTCGCTATTAAAAAATTCCATTCATTTTATCATCTTCATTTACATACAGTTGTTTCTTACTTATTTTCCCACTGGTTTTGTGAAAGCTTTTAGTACAACACTAGTTCACGCCGCTATAAAACCACAAGACCGTTGGGGGTGAACAACATCATGCGATGCAGACAATCCAAATGCAAAAGTATAATTTTTACGCTATTTTACGAGAGCGCTCGCCGGGTCTTAACTTTTGCTCCATTTATATTGTATTCTTGCATTCATACTGTTTCCACAATAGAAAGAAATACGTGTACTACCATTTATGGGAACCTTCCTATATTTTGTACGAAACTATTACCGAACTAACGTAGTGGTAAAAATACAAAGAATATAGATACTACTCGTATCAGTAGGTACAGTTTATTTGTACATAGCGTAGCGTAGGTAAGAAAAAATTGACACTATGCAATTAAACAGTCATTAATTACATATTTGTTTACTAAAATAAATAAAAAACAAACGCCTTACTCAAGTCCCCATATAAATTTCAGTTACATTACTGTTTACATGAGCAGGAATGAATAACTTAGAACATAATTGCCACAGAGTGCATATTTTTTTAGTGGGAAAATTCAAAATCTACAGAGCATCTTATATATTCTTACCTAACTGCACAAAAGATACACTAATAAATTAGACCTGACGGACGGTTCTGTAATATGACCACAGGGTGTTCAAATTTACTTATATACTCGGAAAACTTATTCTTAGCTTATTCTGTGCAATTTCCTATGCAAATTTAATTGTGCCCGGAGTTGCACGTAAATCTCTGCTCGCTGCAAAGTTAATTACGGAACGGGGCTACTCTGTGCGATTAACGGCCCAGCTTGCTTTTATTGTGTCTACATCGACAATGGAAGAAAAACATGGAAAATTATATTACTCCGGGCGCTAATAAAGCAGACATCCTGTATATTATGGTTAAAAAAGCGATGGTATTTTTGGTGAATTATGTCTAAACAACTGAAATTCGGGTGTGTACAATTTTTTTAGCAACAATGGCATTAAATAAATGTGGTTATTGCATTGATTGGTAAGAGCGGCGGGCGGTTCGATGATATAAAAAGTTGGATTACATATTTTTAAAGTGAGTGAGTTCTAATCAGACAAAAAAATGATATTATGTCAAGCGATACATTTATATACACTTTAATAAATAATTAAAAAAAAAACATTATTTTTTCACAGTCCAAGTTCTGCATTCCATTCCACCGCACTAGCATTTTAACTGTTTCCACAAGAACTGTATGTACATTGTAGGTACATGGTTTCACAAAATATAAATAATTATTCCTTTATGATTACATCCATTAATATTTTAATTATAAAAGACAATTACATGCGTTTTATTGGAAACCGCTAATTAAATCACGCTCATAAATAAAATGTTTCCGCTTTATTTTTCAGAGCAAATGAAACTACAAAAATATGCCACAATGATTGGCATTGCAACCGCACTGCAGTGCTTTATTAAACTGGCATTCGTCCAGAAATTGACAGCATCAACTTTTATTATAATGAATTACAATTTTATTCTGATAGAAATTTCATGCGACAACTTTATGCCGACAATTATGAGGTATAAATTTAAACACCGTAAGCGTGACCTAAGCATGTTTAACCCGCGCTCAAAAGCTATTTCAAAGCTTTATTATTATAGAGATGTAAGACGTTTTCTACGAATTCATTATGACATTATACAATTATCCTGGCACATCCTTTGAAAATACATTGAGTAAGTTATAAAATCCCCAAATTTTAAGGATGAGATAAAATTTTAAGGAGGAAAATTATCGTCAAGAAAATGTAAAAGTTTAATTTAAATGGCATGTTTTTAGCAGGGAGACATATTAAAGCATGTATGCAGTATCGTATGTATTATACCCATGCAAATAAATAATAGGAAAATTCCTTCACGTCTAACATTGAATAATGAGATACCTGATAAGATCACACGCATCAGGTGTTTCCTAAGATTCCTAGAAGTGTTTTTCCTACTACTATTTCTTATTACCTATTGCTTAAGTAATTAGAATTGGTTTACTTTATAATTGTTTTAATTTGATATTTTCTGTTCATTTTGTAAAAATATGTACATATATTAATTAATTGATTAATTGTTTTTACATATAAGTAATAAATTGGGGTAAAATGTCGATTAAATACAAGGTTAATTAAATACCACCATTAAGATTTTAAGTGTCGTTCTTACACTATAACATCAAAGAGTACGAGATCTCTCCGAGCTTCAATGTCTATATTTATAGCCTTTTTGTGTTCGATACAGCATCGATGTCTCTTAAGAAGTGCTCCAAACAAGATTCATTCTATTACAGTGATAGTTCTCGCCCGAATGCCAAAATGCTACATTGTAAATGCCAACTGGATGTTTTGCTCGCCAACTAACTTTATGAGATATGTGTTTTCTAGACAATGCTTTTATGCCATAGTATCTATCTGTTATGAGCTTGAGTTATTGTTTATTCCGTTTCATAATGTATTCCGCGGTTCCGTATTCTTTTACAACGTGCTTTTTAAGTATGTTTCAGTTGATTTTATTTTAAAATATGGTCTGTTTTACATTACATTAAAATGAATGTAGGAAGTTTATAAATTATTCTGAATATAAAGTTGTTTTATTTTCACATTTCAGTTCTGTTAAATATTGTAATCACATAATAAACAATTTTTATAATTCTTATTTCGTATCAAATCTATAAATTTTTAATAATAAAACTTCTTAATTTCTAACCTTAAAAACCTTGATTCTGAAACCCAAACCTGTCTCCACTACATCGCTGATCATAAAATGCACAATAACATTCCACACGACTGCTAGAAGCAGGTATTTCATTAAGCTATTATTGCATAGTCTTCACTTCGGCGGCCATAAATTTTAATTATAGAATTCTTAATAAGGGAAGCTACGACACGGTTCCATCAGTGATGATGGCGAGTCTAATTGGACCAGTAAATTTAAATAACACTGACACTTTATGTCGGTGCTGGCTCTAATTGAGAGAGTGAATCGTAAAAATAATTTCATGCGCCTCATTTGTACCGTGAATAGTTTTAATCTTTTTCCTTTTTACGGTTAAGCTGATTGGAAGGCGCGTATGGATTCTTATTTACGCGTGAACTATCTTTCCTTTTCTGAGGGCTTTATTGCACTGATTTACAATGCTGTATTTATAAATCAAGGGACGAGAAACGCTAATTAAGTTAGGTGGAAACAAAAAATACAGATATGAAAGATAAATGAAGCATCTTAAAATATGTTATTTAAGAATAAGAAGATTATATATTTTTAGGTTCCATAAGCACACCCGTGGCCCCGTCGTTGATGCGGCTTGATGCAACACAGTGGGGTTTTGGTCGGTAGGAATCCGACATAACCCACGGCCCTTTCCCTGGAGGCCGTGGCCGTTCCCCACTTAAAAAAAAAAGGTTCCATAAGCATTGTACATAAGACAATAGCATAGGTACCTTCTCGTTCTGTACATTACAATTTTTAGGTCTGTGTTGTACACCTACATTATGTCACATGAAATTTATATTTCACCTAATTACTTTTTAAATTTATTGTAAATTATATATCAATCGTTTAGGTAACTTCTTATCTTGATAATGATCTCGTTTAACAAGTTAATAAAAGATCAACTTTTACTTTTAAAAACTTCTTTCCGTTTAACGAGAGCAATAAAACGGCTGAAGATATTCTTACAGAATTTATAACTTGGTTTAAGTAAAGCAAAACGAGGAGAAAACAATAATGTGTTGTTTTGAAATACGGCCACTGTTCCGCCCTTCTCTCATAATGGGCCGATTTTTCACAAGAAAACCCGCTGAAAAGGCCTTTCTAATAAATTGTGGGTGGGATTAGAACGTTTTTCCTTTGAAATTTAATTATTTACGTTACTCTGATGGCTTAACTCTTGACGGGAGCCTTCCATCTTCATGTTTCATGAGGTAATCTTACGAAAATTTTCCTTTAAAGATTAGGCTCATATTTTAAAGGATAATAGCTAAAATCTTAATTAAGACGCAAAACATGGACTAATCTTGGACTGGACTTACAATGAGCTATGTAAAAGGATTTATTTTTGTACTTTATTTTTAGCGGACAACTTTGTCATTCTTGTTATTTAAATAATCACTTGTCTCTCACATAAACATTCACGCTTATTTTTTATTTTTTTTGCTATTTTGAAAAAGTTGCAAAACAATTTATAGCGTCAATATAAACTCTTGTAGGGGTGAACGCAAGAGAACAGATTAACACATAAAAATTATATAAAAACTACGCTCTATATAGGTACACACCATGAAACTCTACAATACCATAATATAAATCATAACAATTTTTAAAAACATACAACAATATCCTAAAAAAACTCCACGGAAAAATAAGTAAGTATACCAAGTATACCTTTAAGTATACCAAGACCACATCAAGCAATTCAGTACATCGCAGAAATTCAACGGGAACTACAACGTCATAAAAACATCGCGTTTTCAGCAAGGTGTGTTTACAATAACTCGACACTAAGTGCAATCAGCCAGTCAACGATCTCTCATTATGGTAATAATTAATACCGTATATTAAGCGCTAACGAGGACGATACAATTACTGTCACATGTGGTCACCGGATGAATACAATGAAAGCTCGGAGATAAGACGTTGACCTCAGGTCAAAGATCGCTTAGGATCGTATTCTTTCAATATATTACTCATTGCTATTTATAATTATTATATCATGTCTACTGTTCCTCATACTGCTCATAGCTTGTTTAAATATTACGTCGTTGAGTATTATTATTTTACTATAATAATTCTGGTATTGAAAGCCTCTGTATGTACGATTTTATACGTATGTACGAAGTGCTTTTGTTAAAATTATTCTTACACATTCCATACATTGTACATAGGTACTTTAGTGAAATTTCAGTGAAAACACTTGATTTTAAGAATCCATAAAACAGCAATTATTGGAATTTATCAATAAATTTTGATATAATATGAAATAATAATAACAGAAAATTTATATTTTTGAACAAATGGGATACTTTAAATAATAAATGAACAACAAATAAGTACATACGTTCTGAAATATAGCACTGAAAATGTTTGTTTCCTGTTGTGGTATCATTTTGGGTTTTTAATCCCGGCTTTGTGGAGTTTCCACAAGGCTCGAGGATGGAAAATGGCGCGGGCTTATAATTGCGCTAAGCCCTTCCTGTTTCGCTTGGGGGTTCATTTTATACCTTTACGTAGTACAAATTCAAATTTTATCATGATATAACCTATGGCGATAATGCAAATGTAAACAATGATAATTCAAAGCCACTTAAAATTTTAGGATTCAAATTTTGTGTCAAATATTTTTTAAGGCCACAAAAGAAGAAGAGTTAAAGATATACTCTAACAAAGCTTAAAATTGATTATATCTGGTATATGGTAGTTTGTCTCAGATAATAATAAGAATTTCTAATACATAAAACCATAAAATTATTATGAAAGCTCTCGGCTAAAGCTTTTTCGCAACTTCTCTATAAAATTAAACACGAGTGTTAACTGTATAATGTATTACGATATTGTGTCAAAACTAACTAGTTACCATTACATTCTTGGCATTTTGCCCTTGTCCGTTCCCTAATGTACTCCTTATTTTGATCAAACACCGATCAGTAAACAAGTGCTATAACTAATATAGTTATACCGCTAAGGCGTTAATCGTGACCTCTTTAACAAGTCCCATTAGAGGCAGGACGTTATCCCTTATTCCGTGCCCTAATCCCAAAGGCCGATACGCTCGTTGCTTAACATTAATGAACGAAACTTCCGCTAGACCCTTGCTGATTAAGCGCTATCACTGTTAATTATCCGCACAATACCCAAAAATAACTATACGATATGACCTTTCGTTTTTAAGATACGTTCTATTGCTTTCTAGTTCTCGGAATAAAATGCCTCTAATGAAAACGCTTTAGGTCTTGTGAGAAAATATTTTCTGTCGCATTTTTCATCATCTAGGAATGTTTGTAAAAAGGATATTTAAAATGTATAATATTCCTTTCTCAGTACTACAGAATAACTACAGAAACTTGCATAAAATATGTATGTCATTGTGTAAAAACCTTTTCTCATGTAAACACAGCAGAATAAAAAATGTTCTTTGTTAGTTAAACGTTAAAATAAATTCAAAAGGATTGTTCTAAATAAAACGTAAATAAAAAGCAGTGTTTTTACAGCTATTTCAAAACAATCGCATACAATAAAAATGATGGTAATATTTCCTGTAATACAGATTTTAGCGACATTTTCTTTAAAGTTCACCGTAGGGAAATCGGTTTTCATCTCCTCTGCAAACCGTCTGTTCCGGTTGCCTTTAATTAATTTTAACGAGTAATTTTTCTACAGTTCCCAGGAGAAAATGTAACCATCTTACAAGATGAATATTTTCATATAAATTCACATCGATACTATTTAATAGATTATTATTATTAAAACCTATCAGTTGATAATACATTTACTCAATAGAGAAACAAGTTTGATATTGTAATGTTATTTGAGAAAAAATAAATATGATCTAACGTGTTTACTTTCAATGCATTATGCTTGTTTATCTCCCATTTCGACGTGAACATCGTGTAAACAGAAGATTAAACGAACCATACGTTTTTGATAATCACCTCATTTCGATCGAGACATTCGGTTGTATAACCTTTGGCTGCTTGCATTTTAATGAGTTAATGCATCAATATATCTTCACTGTTTTAAAGAGTTATCGATTTGGAGTTCCTCGCTTCACGCAGCGGGGAGCCTTCGTGTCTAAGAACCCGACAGACCCCTGGTGATAACAACCTGCCCCTTCATTGCATGTGACACGACACAATTAAAGCAAGCACTCTGAACGATAATAACCCTTAACCCATTCGATATATGCCTTCAAACCAACCTTTCGCATTCGAAAGTTTTTAAGAGCAGAGTCGTGCGCACAAATTATGCGCGTGTCATCGCTCAATACATCGTATTCAAATGTGACTTTTATGATCAGGAAACTATTCGTATGCATATTTTTAAACGTAATTGCTTTTTTATTGCGAAGAGCGTGTCTTAATAGGCGATCCACCTGGCATTTAGTGGCATTCCTGCTTGAGAGTGCTGTTAAAACGGTCCAATGCTATGTTCGAGTTAGCTTTATGTTCTCGTTATGGAATGACTTTTTTTAATAGGCAAAGTGACGGTGTTCATTACCTGGCAATCTTGTTAAGAACATTTTCTCACACGAGGAAATTTCCTGTAAAGGAAGTGGATAATCATATGTAAGAAAATGATATGGAAAGTAGTAAAGTGCCTTTTTCCTCGTGATCTCCTTACCGAGCCTACTCTTTGGTCGTTATATATTATGCATCTTTATATAAAGAGAATTTCGGGGTATGTTAAATAATAAATGATATATTTTTTCTATCAGAACATACCGGCAAGAAGGTAAGCTTAACAACACGATCACAATTATAAAAATTTTCATATATTTTATAGGATTGGTCTGGCTCTTGAAATATAATCAAATAAAGGATACAATTTTTTCTTTATCAAACATATAAAATAATAATAAAAATGAAAATACATATAAAAATAAAGGAAAATAGTACAGAACCACACCCCGGACACTCCATACAAAATTATCGTTTTGACAGTCACACTATAGAGACTGCAAATGTGTGTGTTAACGCTTTATTTTGGCACATTTGTGACTAGCGTAAAAAGAAATCGCGTTTTTCTGATGAAATACATCCGTAAACAGCACAATATCTAACTATTTTCTACGAAAAACGATAATCACAAATCCAAAATAATAAATTACTTTAAGTCAATTTGATTAATATTGTCAATCTTCGTTGCGTATCGTCCTTGCAGAAAAATGCGGACCATTTTTAGCCTGATCGTGCGGGGTGAGGTAAGTGTTTAATTTTGGCGGGAGGCGGAGAGTGTCCGTTCTGTAGCGTTTAGCTACTATTATGTATTCTGTGACAGAACCTAAAACAAACGATTACCGAAATAAAAACCAAACGTTGAATTAATCAGCATTTTTAGAGTCTACCAACATCCGGAAAAAAACCGCTAAACAAATACTTCAAGAGTTTTACAACATCTCGGCTGTCATCTGTAACGCACCATTACATGTGGAGTGTTTGTCAAATAACCAAATGGCCGACATTGTTTATCAACTCGTTAAGTATTTGATTTATTCCATCTGACGTGTCCGTAATCGATTCATTGCACAACATTCACTTCAAAGTGAGTGCAAGGATCGACATAAAATAGCTCATTTTATTGCCATTCCTCTGTCCGCAGTTCGCTTGCACATTGACAGTCAATATAAATTATATTAATCACCGTCTAAATAAAGCTGGTGACAATGTGTGCATAAATTAACGTCTGGAGTAAACAACACCTTTCAATATCCTTTCGTATGTGCGAATGTAGAGCGATGTGCGATTTCGTCCTTCGTTACTTTGCTTACAAACATAAAAACACATTAATCTGAAATTCTTGTGAATTAGGTGCTTTCTATTTACTTTCTAGTAAAAAACCATACACTGGTGTATGGTTCTTTTTTATGGGATTTTTGTATTAAAAGGCGTTGTCAATCCTTAAACACTATTACACCATAGTTTATACAATAGATAGTACCTACTTACAACTTATCCAAAAAACTATTGCTAAAATACAAAAAACCAAAGCTAGCTAAAATAAAAAAATATTCGGTTTCTTTTTTGTTACTACAATACTTATCATTTATCTCACTACATACTAAGTATAAATGAGCAGGTTCAATTCAAGCAGAATTAAGTACCCATAAACAAAATCCCTTCAATGAACACATTTAGTACTTACAAAAACTTATAAATTCATAACACAAACCTTTTAGTCCCGCCTAAAATATGGGAAAGGTGCTTTATTTTAATACATACAGCACGTTCTAACTAAAATAGAATTTTACATGCAAATTCAACACGTTCTTTGTCTGAAAAGCCGTTCTGTACAATATTTGGAATACATTGTTGATTTAGTATTTTAGCAATTGTTTGTGTACATTAAAATGATATAGACCACCCGGTGAGCGCACTCGGAGGAGCTCGAAGCAGTTGGTTTGTTTCAAACCGCTGAATATACAAACATGGCCGATCGCAAAGACGCGCATTTCATTTTTATTCCTTTATTTCGAAGAAAAATTGCTACTGCCAGAGATTTCTCTTGTGAGAACGCTTTGTTCAAATTGTGGAAATTAAATGTCGTGTTTTATTCTTATCTTCGCTCAAATATCTGAATTTATCATAGCGTAAAATGTGGACTTTGTTATTACTCAAAAAGAATCAGGTGTATTATGAAATGTTAGTAATTTTTATTGAAGAAGATAAGATATTTTCAATTTCTTTTATGAAAGTTTTATGGCATATTTATTGAAAGTTGAATATTGACAGAAAAAGTAAACATTTCTTATATTCTTTTCTGTATACTTTTAACGTAGTGGGTATATAAAGTTACATAAAGAAAAATGTGTTTTAAAATCGAGTTGCAGTTTAAAAATTTAATCAGTTTTCCATTCTCCCCCGTACCAACTTATTTTATAAAACACTCCGTTTCCAAGACATTATCAAACTATCACGTCTCCAGTGTCGGCCGAAATAGCAGTTGTTATCATCGCCGAAAGGGAAAAAACTGTCGGCTAGGAAACTCGAAAATGCGACGGGGAGACTAGACGAAAAAATTTGTTTCCGACGCCGACAGTCGACACGTACAGTGTACGAGTCCGGGAAATATGCTGCCACAGAGTAAGTTTATGAAATACTAAAATATGTATAATGCTGGTTATATTTTGAATATCTTTTTGCAAATGGAAGTGATGTTTTTTCATGAATGGGGAGGTGACCGAAAAATCTTCAAGGCTCAATTACAATTAAATACCTTCGTAAGTAGTACGTTTATTTATTTATTTATATATTTTATTGTAGGGCTTGATTGTTAATAGACTTACAAAGACTTAAAAATTACATTTTCAGACATACGATATTATAATTACAGACAGACACACAACATAACACATTCTTTTCATCCACTAAAACCTAAAAAAAAACAATGAACAAACAAAGCTTTACCAGTCTGTGGTCAACTCAAACAAAATTTACTATTTAGTCTGTACAAGCACGCGGTATTCGCGATCCCCCTGTCGCGATAACACGCACGACAACTGATGGCACGAGCCTCGAACACCCCGTACCTATTTGTAATTTACTTAAAAATATGGCTGTAGATAAAGCAAGGGCCCTCTTGCGCCAGCTAATTCAACTGTATACGTAGAAACGATCTGAATTCGTTGAAATTGATCGCCGCACATTTGTGTATCGTGAAGAGATATCGTAACGACTGTGTAGGCAGTCTAGGGTTTGAACTAATGATGTAATTAATCAGACGCCCTTGTTATCAATACATGAAGATATGTGAAATTTGTTTATATACCAAATAACGGTGTTTATTTTAGATTCGGATAAAACAATTTTGGTTAATACTGCACATTTGGGACATGAATGCAACGCAAATTTTACAGGAAAATATCCGCGTATTTCTGGCGCAACGAAATAATCCGCCTAACCATTTTGTATGTGAAATGGTTATAAACATATCTATCTTTATATTATAACAATGTTATATACATATTTCGAAATTTATTTATCCAATTTTACTGACTTTTTTGGTTCAAAACATTTTAATTTTGAGAATTAATTGTAACCCATTATAACCAGTGCAATCTGCGGAAATGGAAAGGCTTTCTTAATACTTCAAAGCGATACGTATTTGCAGCAGATTGCGTGTCAAAGACTTGCTGATCTTATTGCACGCCTCATAAGCGAAGCGTTGAGGTGGGTACTACTGTCACTTCGCGCAAAACATCTGATTTTTCAAACTTAAAATGTCTTTATGTATCATACATTGCACTTGTAAGATAATACATACACACACATATTAAGAAAAAACACTATTTTTAACGTTCATGATATTTTTGATGTCATTTTTGTTATTTAAACTAGTTAAAAAACAGTTTAAAAAAGTTCTGTCTTGGACGTCCGTGTGTCTGTATGTGCGGATCCTTTTTCTTGTTAACACGATAGCGACCGAAATACTTTACTAATCGAGTCTTTTTTTTTCTCTTACGCTTGAGTATGCTCAGAAATAGAACCCTTTCATTTTTCAGGGTCTGATTCGATGTGGTTTAATTGTTATTAAATAAACAAAAATAATAATTAATAAATATTTATTAAAAAAAA
>CAJQZN010034093.1:0-21653 GCA_907164685.1 Colias eurytheme | reverse complement strand
AGAAACACAAAACTAATTAAATTGGTGATAGCTTAAATGATACCCCTAAAATTTTAGTATAATAAGTTATAACATTAACACATTCTATTTAGAGATCATATTAGAAACTTAAAATATAACTTATAGACTACAAGCCCACATATGAAAAAAATATGGGTCAAATGAACCACCACGGGACATATCTAGTACGAAAGAAGAGCAAAAAATAATAAGATTCAGCACTATGCCGTCACTTGTAAGCTGTCCAACTGAGTGCAGATGAGAATTGAAAAGTACAGGTAGACTCGGTAAATTTTGGTCATATATTTTTGTACGGCATTCTTAACCATCGATAGATCCATTAAAAATAATAAGAAACCGCTCAGTGCCGTACAGAAATGTTGGTCCACCAAGTCGGAATTTTTATTTAATTTCCGAGAGTTACCGGGGGTAAATTAAAATAGTAAAATGGAGAGTTATATGAGTAATAATCGTGGTTAGTAATGGTCCATTATAATAATGGTATAACTTTTCCTTTAAAATGTGGCCCAGTAATAAGAGGAGTACCTCAGGGTACCTCATCTTGGGACCTATATTGTTTGTATTATACACTGACGATATTATCTAACAAAACTGAAGAACTTTAATAAATAAGCTCTTTAAAACAAGAGAAAACTATTAAAATTATTATATTTGTAATATAAAACATATCTGATATTAATTAAATGCAATTAAATCCATAGATATATTTTTAAATACTAGTTCCATACCTGCTAAATGTAGTGGTGTCGAATTCCTTCCATGTGCGTCTCGACAATTCACATTTTGTGGCGTTATTAATTTCCTGTAACAATAACAAGTCTTAACTAAAAACAAAATTGTAAAAACTACCCGAAAAACAAATTATCCTAAAACATTTTTATCTTCACCGAGACAGAAAGAACCCTTGCACATATGTATTTAATATGCCCAAAAGCCACCAGAGAATTGGCTGCCCATATAACAGGACGACAAAACGGTCAAGTGTGTTTCTCACCTAGCCCTAGCAAGGTCTCCTCTCTTAGCCGCGTCCAATAACGCCGCGTCTCCCCTCAAAGCATCTGCTGTATCGCTATCCCCCACGCGAACTAATTGTAACGGTGTTAGACCGTCACGGTTACGTCGGGTCGGGTCTGCGCCGTGCTGTGAAATAAATTTGTAAAATGTTTGTCAAAATGATTTGTGTGTTAATTATTGTTATTATAAATCCAGGAAGAGACTTCAAATTAAACAAATTCAAAATTATATCGGAAGAAAAGAAACGCGCAGCTAATTTTATCATCTGTTTGAACGATTTAAACTTGCGAAAAAGGCTTAAATAAACACAAGGAAACTCCATTCTGTCTGCGTAGTAATAAAGTCGAATTTTGTTTGACTAATTTCAAGCGTTTTATTGGCGTTTCGTATTAATTTTTGGACTTGTTAATTTGCTTTTTTTTAAATTATTTTTTCGTGTTGACAATCCCCCCCACCCTTACCTTCAACAACAACCGAACGATATCCGCCTTCCCCTTAGCAGCGGCCTCATGCAATGGTGTGAACCGCCACAAGTCCGCCGCGTTCACGCCCGCACCCGCGGACACTAGCAGCTCTGTGACTTCGTAGTGCCCGTAGGAACATGCGTTGTGTAGGGGTACTAGACCTCTAAAAATACGAGTTTCACTATTAAGTGTAAGTAATTGGGGGGAAAAATCTAAATAAATTGAGCAATAAAAGGAGCGAGACTCAGAAAGAAGGAGAAACAATATACATTCGTAGGCCACAAGATAATAATAAAACCACACATGTTGACTAACTCAAACTCAAACTCAAACATTCATTTATTCAATTAGACTACTATTTAGTAGCACTTTCGAATCGTCATTACATGAGTATTTTTAACATTTACCACCGATTCGGAAAGCAGTATCTATGGAGAAGAATCGGCAAGAAACTCCATAGTTGCTCTTTTAAATTATATCAATATTACATAATATGTAACTTATATCTAACTACATAATATATCATAATATGCCAAAGAACTGTCCTGTGGTTTTTACGCGATAACCCTCCATAACATGTGTTAATGTGTTATGGAGTAGTACTAGACCTCTGGAAATACGAGATAATAATGAAGAGAGAAACAAAGAAGTACAGAAAGAAAAAGAAAAAAGATAATCATCAGTAGGATTTAACATCAGGGTATTTGTTTGGGGAAATTTTAGAGAAATAGAAGGATTGATACTAATTAGAAAGAAGGAGATAGACAATACACAATCCTATTGCACAAGAAAGTACAGACACAACATGACTGACAATAATAACGAAAGGTTAAAGAAAAAAAGTCATAAGTTTCAATAAAATAAATTTTAAATGTAACATCGAATCCAAGTACAAAAATATAAAGGCTGTGATGGAAAGTGTCCGACACTTTCCATATCAAACCATTGAACAAAAACAATTGTCAGTATCCGATAAACTTACCCTTTATCCTTTGCGTGAACGTCAGCACCTCTTTGCAATAAAAGTTGTGCGAGAGGCAGTCTGTTGTACCTGCAATAGAGTTGAAAGAAGATATTAAAAATTAATAACCTCGTAACGAAACAGAGTTCCGATCCTAATTAATATCATGAATATGAAAGTTTGGTTTGTGCCTTTTAAAACGAAAAAAGTATAAAAATGTTATAAAGTCAGTGTTAAAAGAGTTATTTTAAACTGAAAATTCATTTATATACTTTTGATGAAAGGTAAAATTAGTTGTTAAATCACTACATATTATAAAACAAAGTCGCTTTCTCTTTCCCTATGTATGCTTAAATTTTTATAACTACGCAACGGATTTGGATGAGGTTGTTTTCAATAGATAGAGTGATTCAAGAGGAAGGTTTTAGTATATAATTTATTAGGTTGTAGAAAAAGCGGGCGAAGCCGCGGGCGGAATCCTAGTATATAAATACACAAGAGTTGATGTATTTTACCGCGAATGTTAGAATTAGTATGGCAAAAGTGTCTTTAAATGTCAAAGTGAAATTTAAAAGTGTTATGTAATTAAAGTACACCAAAAGTGCCTTAAGGGGAGGCTCCCTAACATAATTTCTGGCACTGAGAGACCGGTGCTAGACGCTAACACAGCCGTAATAAAGTTGAATATCGCGTGCGCTCTTTGATCGCGTTCGAGATCGAAATTAAATCTCGTAAGTCTCAATTCTTATTTCGTTTATAACTAAAGTAATAATCGATCTAGAGAAAAAATATCTTGGGATTATATAGTGAACTATATTTTCTTACTGTTAACATTTATTTTAGACATAAAGTCTAAGTAAATCTTTAAAAAAATGTAATAATCCTTAAAAAAGGAATAATTTTTGAATAAAAAATTAATCGAGCGAAAATGTTACAATTACGTAAGTGTCTTGTACATGGAAAGAAAAAGACCCAATAAATCATATACTTTCCATTATAAGTTCCATTATTTATGCATTATAAGTTCCATTTTGATTGTATGTGTGACTGTTTCAGAATATTAATGCAAATTCACATAAAATTAAGGGAGGGTCCTCTTAAAGCCATATCTTAGCATAACTCACCCAGCAGCAAAATGCAATGGCGTGGAATGTCTTCCATCTAGATCCCTACAGTTGACCAATCTCGGTCTCGCGTCCAACAGAGCTCTGGCTGCTTCAACGTCTCCCGTCCGAGCTGCTTCGAGCAGTCGTACTGCTGCCGCGCTTGAACACGCATCTGTAGATAAATAAATAAATATACAGGACAATTTTGACCAACGACACGATCTGATCCCATTCTAAGCTTTCGCTTGTGTTATGGAAACCAAATGGCTGATAAACATATGTATATAACTTTAAATAAATACTTATATAGATAATTAACACCCAGACACAGAGCAAACATCTATGTTCATCACACAAATATTTGCCCTCGGCGGGAATCGAACCCACGACCAATAGTTATAGGTCAAAAGGTAAAGGTAGATCTACAAAAGCGCCTAAACTATGGTCCTTCGAGCCGGATCTGTATCTATTATTTATGGTCCTCAGGTGTTTGTGTGTGTCTATTGTGATCTATAAGGGTCAAAAGGAATAACGTCTAACCAGTCTCACCGTGCGCAGGCGCATCTATAGTATCGGCTCCACACGCTAACAGCAGCCGGCACGCAGCAGCCGAGTCTCGTCTTGCAGCTCGAGATAACGCACTTTCACCGCGACCGTCACACGCGTTTACTTTTGCACCTGTTGAAGGGGTTTTTTTAGGATAAGTACACTTTTTGAAGTGAAACTTCTTTATCGGGGTTGGAAAAAAATTTAGTGTAACATTTTTTCGTTACGCGTGACATTTTTTCATTACGCGCCATCTTTTTCTTATCTTTACCACGCGTGATTCGACGTATTTCTGTAAAGTTGCATATAGTAAATTATTTTTTGAAAAATAAGGTCATAAAGAAGTTTCACTTCTTACGTGTGTACACTAGTACACGCACACATTTTTTTTTATAGAATTTTGTTAAGTATAACCTTGGCAGAGATTGAGATTTTTTTATTATATTTTACAACAAACATATATTATTTCGACTGTCTGTTGAATCAAGAATTCTTGGATTCTATTCCTGGTCCGAACTTACAAAAAAAAAGTCTGGTCTGTCATAAAATGCATCTACCCCATATGGGGTATGGGGTAGATGCATTTTATGACGATTCACATATATATATAACAAATTTGTAATGGATAAACTCAATAAACTAATTAATCGATTTTGAAATTCTTCAACAAGTAGAAATATATATTTTTTTTTACTATATATTACTCATCACACTCATCTTTTCTTTTATCAGTACTTCAAAATCTTTTAAAAAATCTTTTTAGGGTTCGAACCTCAAAATAAAAAAAACGGAACCCGTATAAGATTACTTCGTTGTTCGTCTGTCTGTATGTTTTTTCTTTTACTCATCCCGGATAAAGTTATAAAAATATCACCTATACATACCATGCCGCAAAAGTAAGTCCATAGCATCTAAATGCGAATGTTCTGTAGCCACATGTAATGGCGTCTGTCCCGCGTTGTTTTTTTCGTTCACTCTGGCCCCTTTGCGGATTAGTATCTCCATTACCTGTTTAAATTACAAATCATGGATAAATTCTCTTGGAAAACCCTGCCCAAACTGCGTCTTTTTCTTTGCTCAAAGGTTGCCTGGTAGATGGCTTTTAGTTAAAATGCCGCCATTTGTGAATTGATTTTAAGTAATATTTCAATTATAACTGTTTTGTTTGTTATTTTATGTACAACAAAAAAACTCTATAAATTTATTAGTAAAAAATGTAATCTGTAACAAACATAAGAATAATAATATAAATACCCACCTGTTTCCGTTTAGGATACACGCTCGCAGCTGCACAGTGTAACGGCCTATCACCGGTGCCCAAGTGTTGAAAATTCACTAATTCCGTTATCCTCTCGTTGGGAATCGAACCCGCGACTGATTGGTTGCTGTGCATCGGTGTTAGATCCTGTAAGGATTAATATGAACATAAAATTTATAATTTATGGGTGTGGAGGAACGTGGAATACCTTCATTAAAAAAATAGTAAAGTTATTTTTGTGATTTTTTTTTAATTATTTTGGATAGGAAGGAAGCTGGTATTCCTCCATTGAAAAAATAAGATAAATGTGTCGCTACATGGGTTTATTAATTTAAGTTCTGTTTATTGACTTTTAGGGCACGTTTTACATTTTGCACAATATAAAACGGGAAGGAACATTATTCATAGTGTAAAAAAAAATCACATTGCAACCCAATCACACTATCAGGTCTCAATATTTACGGCTTAAACATTATTATAATCTGCCCAGTAAATAAAAAGGCGCATACAATGAATATGTAAAATTATTATTCACTAGCGGTCCGCCCCGGCTTCGCCCGTGGTACATATTTACGTTTTCACTACATAAGAACCATCCTCGTACTTCAAGGAATATAATAAATAAGAATTATCGAAATCGGTCCACCCGTTCACACGTGATGCCGTGGCAACGCGAAACGGCTTTCATTTATATATATAGATTTATTTACAGGCAACAATTACACTAAAAATATCTTAAATAAGTCACAACTAGGGCCCATATCCAACTACCCGCAACTCACCTGTGTTTGATTGAGGGTAGACAGATGTTTCTTCACTCTAGCAGGTTCGGCCAAACGACACGCTTCGAGTAAGCAGTGGCCTCTGTATTCGACTGAAAAATAATATAAATTGTTTTAAATATTGATGGCTATTAAAGAAAGCAATAATGCTGAAAAAAAATGTTAAGGTAAATCTGAGGCAATATAAATAATACAAAAAGAGCGTGTGTACCGAGCACACGTGTCAAAAGTGAAATTTCTTTCGCAAGATTCAAAAATACCAAAATCGTCGCCTTACTCCATGACGTGACGGTATTGCCATGACGCGACTTTTAAATTTTACTCTCAACGCGCCTAAAGAAGTTTCACTTCAAAAAATTCCTATAACTCTTCACATCAAGTAGAGTTAAGAAGAGAAAGAGTTACTCACAAGCGAGTCTATCTCTTAGTTCTCTTGAAGGCGCTACATCGAGGGCTGACTTTCCATGGCAGTTCAGTAGGGTAGGATCCGCACCTTCACTTAGTAGTAGTGAGCAAACCTAGGGTATAAAGTATAGTTCTTTTTAATTAATTAAGTACACAGAACCACAAACAAAAAAAAGCATAAATATAACAATTTTCATAAAATTGAATAATTTATAATATTGTAATCGGTAAACACTACAAATTACATACATTCGAAAGTCGCTGGCGCACTAACAGCTCCGTCACTTCGTAGTGTAGAGCTAGTGTGAGTCGTATAGTGTGAGCTGTGTAGTGTGAGGGTGAGTTGTGTGTGAGTTGTGTTAGTGTGAGTTGTGTAAGTGTGAGTTGTGTAAGTGTGAGTGTGAGTTGTGTAGTGTGAGTGTAAGTGCGAGTTGAGTAGTGTAAGTGTGAGTTGAGTAGTGTAAGTGTGAGTTTTGTAGTGTAACTGTGAGTTGAGTAGTGTGTAGTGTGGGTTGTTTAGTGTGAGTGTGAGTGTAGCACACAACTCACCTCCAGCCGCGCCTTGCTAGCGGCCTCGTGCAGTGGAGTGAACGCCCACAGATCGGTCGCGTTTACATCCGCGCCCGCGCGTACTAACAGCTCTGTGACTTCGTAGTGCCCGTAAGAGCATGCGTTGTGCAGCGGTACTAAACCTCTGGAATGTGAAAAATAAGAGATAAATGAGGGGTGTTTAATCCGTCAGTCCTCGGATCACAGACACAATAGAAAATCTATTGTGTCTCGGCCCGATCGGGCCGCTCGGTGGTCAATGGGTTAAAATGTTATTCAAAAAATACGCTGTTAAATATAAACAAAAACATAATACATTGTTTTTTATGTTAAAACACAAAACTACTAGAAATGATAATATGAATGATATTTTTTTCACAGCATAGTTGGGATAAAAGCGTGCGCTTTACGTTGAGCGGAGTCAGCAGTCACGCGAGCCACAAATATGTGTGTAGGTGTTAGTGTATATGAGGAAGTGTGTATATGCAAACATGTACATGCAAGTGTAACTGTTATAAATGTTTGTGTTTGTATAAGTGTGTATTTTGTATGTGTTTTTTACGTGTGTGTTAACTCACCCCTTATCCTTAGCGTGCACATCGGCCCCCCTTTGTAGCAGTAACCTAACAGCCCTCGCTCTATTATACCCAGCCGCTAAATGCAATGCGGTGGACCGTCTTCCATCACTAGCGTGTACATTTACATTGAGCGGGGTTAGGAGACACGCTAGCCGCTCGTCGGCGCCCGAGCGGGCCGCTTCTAGCACGTCCGCTGCGCAGTATTCGCCTAAGAGGGATAACGATCATATTAGGGTCAATGTGGGTAATTGTGAACAGGGTTGATTGGAAACAACTCCACTTACACTTTTAATACCTATTCGAAATGACTCCTCTTTTACAACAGCTGTAAATAATATTTCGTTTTATAGATCCGATTCCGGGTTTTCTGACGGATGGAAATTCATCTGACTGATTATAGAAAAATATTATTGTTAGTTGTTTACAATCACCCCTGTTCATAATTATTCTTGACTATATAAGTCATTAATATAGTTAAAAAACTAAAAAAATACGCTCAAAGTAATTAAATTATTGTATTGTCGTCGACCCTTGATAAGTGTATAAAATTAGAATTGAATCTGTCCGTTTGAAGTGTTTCAAAATGGAGTCTAAAGAAGTCGGTTACATACTAACATACAAGTGAAGCTAATAAGAGCATGTTAAGAAGTATTGATAGGTAACCAACACATCATTCGTTCTTCAAAGACGGCACACTAACACACACACGATTAGACGTCAAAGTGAGTGCATGATTCAACTATCGTGAGCAAAAATTGTTTTTTTGTTTGTTGTCAGTCAGTCTGTCCCACTATTAGTCAGTCAGCTTACCTGTCAACACAGGCCTGGTAGCTGGATCGGCTAGGTCGAGCGGCGTCTTGCCCTCCGTGTTCCGTATGTTCGGGTCGGCTCCGTGTTGTAAAAGTGCTGAAAGTAGAAAAAATAACTATATTTTACAGGACGAGAGTTCCACTTTATCATAAAAATTTTATTATATAATAAAATTTATTTGCTATTTAAGAAGTAAAACCAAAATTTGTAATTGTGATCTTGTTTACCAATAGTGAATCATTGCAACAAACTGCTTTTATTTTTTCCAAATATTGTCTTCCAAATCTGTCTATGGATATTAATTCATAATTATTTAGCTCAATACAGTCCCCATTTTCCCCTGAGGAATGTGTATGTGTATTACATACTTGCTGCTCCGCGCGGTTTCACCCCCGTGGCTCCACTCCTGTTGGTCGTAGAGTGATGATATATACCCTATAGCCTTCCTCGATAAATGAGCTATCTAACACCAAAAAGAATTTTTCAAATCGGTCCAGTAGTTCCCGAATTTAGCGCGTTCAAACAAACAAACTCTTCAGCTTTATAATATTATTAGTATAGATTACATTGACATGCATAATATGAACATACTTAATATTCATTGATACATATAATTAGAATTTATTAGATAATCTAACATAACAATTTCGTAATATCATTAGAAATTATTGAATATATTTGACATAGACATTCACATTATCTAGACAAGTGAATGTGTTCTGGGAAATGCATGTTTTATTTTCGAGTGTATGTTTGTATGTACACTTCTTTGGCACGCCTTACAGCCAAACCACTGAAAGGATTTTGGTGTTGTTTCTAATAATCATAATGTACTAGTGGTATTAACAAAAAGTGAAGTCCCATGTCCCCTAGTGGGGAAAGGGGCAGATGCATTATACATCTGTTTCACTGATCGATTTTCTTTAGGGACAAGTAGGTGATCAGTCTTCTGTGTCCTACCAAACCAAGACATTTTTTTTTCTTCGTCTCCACCGGGAATCGAACCCAGGACCCCTCGGTGTTACGCTCTCGCGTCAACCACTGTACCGAGGAGGCGGTCAGTGGTATTAACAAATGCTACATAAATAAGCAGTCAGGTTTTATGTTTTCATAATAATAATTCATGTTTCTAATAAGAGAAGCCATCTAAGGAATTTAAAATTTATTTCTAATAAGAAATTACTACGAGAGTAGCAAATCCGATAATATAATAATTAATAAAAATATAACAAGTATGGTACAGTAAATAAGCTTAACTTATATCATAGGAGCGAATCGCCAACAAACTGTTTTACGGTTTTAAAATTTGTTTCAGTAAATATTAGTGTTATTAATTATAAAAAAAATGTTCATTAAAAATCGATAAAATGCTCACCAATGCAAACATCGATTAAAAATCGATAAAATGCTTACCAATACAAACATCGATCTTGCCCTTAGCGGCTGCTTCATGCAGCGGCGTGTATCCCCAATTATCTCTAGCCGCCGGCGGAGCCCCGGCCGCCAGCAGAGCCCTGACCACGTCCGCGTGACCGAAGGAGCACGCATTGTGTAGCGGTTGCAGGCCTCCTTCGTCACGCGCTTGTAATGCAGCCCCACCAGCGATTAGGATCTCTACGACTTCACGACGGCCGTACCCTGGAATTTTGTTTTTTTCTTGTGTATTGTTTAATAATTAATACGTAATTATTACGTATTAACCCATTGACCACCGAGCGGCCCGATCGGGCCGAGACACAATAGATTTTCTATTGTGTCTGTGATCCGAGGACTGACGGATTAATACGTAAAGGAAGGTGTTATTACTTCAATCGAGGAGGGTTGAAATTTGAAAGGGACTGATGTTGTTGTACAATTTATCAGTATGCAAAAAGTGTAAGTAGAAAGTGATTACTACTAAGTAAGTACTAATTCAGATGTTGTATATAATATGTCGCAGGCAAATTGTATTATTTCGCCGTTTACAAACGCTCGGCATTTTGTTGGCATGTCGAGAATTCGTAATCAGAAATTTTTGGTTTGGATAAGGGGGTGGGCTAGGTTAGGTTCTCGTTTTTAAAACTACCTATTTCTGTGTAGTTTTAAAAACAAGAACCTAACCCACCCCCTTATCCAAGGGGGTACACATAACAAAATGCCTAGCGTTTGTAAAGTGACAGACGCCGTTGGTAAACAGAGGAAATTGTACAATTTGCCTGCGACATATATATAATATGCTCTGTAGCAAAACCATTTGCGCAGATTCAGAGCAAGGTGCCACTGCACAATCACTACCACCCATTGAGATGAGCAGAGTTAGGGCCTATGAGAGCTGACCCAGTTCATGCCACATTAGATATTCAGACTATCCCTAATAATATTATAATGGCATTTGTGTTTGGAAATGGCTGGGAAGCTAGAGAGGTAGTCACAACATAATATAAAACAAAGTCGCTTTCTCTGTCCCAATGTCCCTATGTATGCTTAAATCTTTGTAACTACGGAACGGATTTTGATGCATTTTTTTTAATAGATAGAATGATTATCGAGCAGGGTTTTAGTATATAATTTAGGTATTAGACAAAGCGGTCGAAGACGCAGTCGGAAAGCTAGTCTACTATATACCATGGTGATTGGTTTCCTTCCTGTAGGAATTTCTTGTGACCATGCAGGTAATATATAATTTATATAGACCAATTATATTTTTTTATATTTTTGTCTATGTATTTTATCTTGTGATTTTGATAAGAGACTTAAGTAATGACTTTTTCTATTATATTCTACTAGCTTCCGCGCGGCTTCGCCCGCGTGGTGTTTTGATAAAAGGTAGCCTATGTTCTTTCTTAGGATCTAAAGATTGTCTGTGCCAAATTTCATCAAAATCGGTTGAGAGGTTTAAGCGGGAAAGCGTAACAGACAGACAGACAGACAGAGTTACTTTTGCATTAATAATATTAGTAGGGATTAAAGTTAACAAAATTTCTATGACTTTACACTATGATCTACAATTAACTAGCTATGTGGGTCTCAATCATATTACTGGCAATATTCTTTGTTAATTACAACATTAAAACTTCTTTAGCTATTGTAATATTTCAGCATGAATTCACTTGCATAGATAATAAATATACAAAGATTAATTACGTAGAAGACCTTTAACTTGTGTAACAATTAGAACTAGCACTTATTTCGCATTCGTCAATGACCTTAATACTTGAGTTTGCGTTTTATATCATATTTAGAGCAGCCATACAAATTTGAAAACAAATTGAATTAAATGAAAGAATTAAAAGATTGAAAGAATTAAATGTTTTAGCTGGTAATCACAATAAGCGACAAATTTATGACTTATTGACAATAAGGAAACACGAATTGAGATAAATCATGACCAGAATCACCGAGCGTGAAACAATTATGCAATTTTAAAAACACAATCCTTTCACTCCATTGTTTTCAACCAGTGATACCAATTTGTCACACATATTAAACTTAATACTGTTAAACATACCCGCAGCAAAGTGTAGGGGTGTAGATTTACGGCCAGCGGTGTCCCTTGCATTCACAGTTTGCGAATTCACTAACTTTTTTACACGACTCGCATCGCCAGTTTTGCAAGCCTCGAATAATTCGCGTAGAGGATCCGTTGGGGCCGGTAGAGAATCCAAAGCCGACCCGAGCATAGAACGGCGGCTAGACATTTTATCACATTTACTCGTTAACCACTATACATGGACATAATTAAACAAAAATACTCGATGAAAACACGTAGAGTAGGTACAGCTGCTTTGAGACTTTTGACAATCCAAAATATTGATGTTGCCACTTAAGCCATTCATTATTATTGTGTACACCACAGACTATATAGATTGTTTTGTGAAACAATCACAGAAATAGAAAAAAAAAGACAACTTTTTAAGTCGCAAGCAAATTGTATAATTTCTGTGATAATTTCACTGTTCACAAAAGCCCGCCGTTGCGTCGTTTACGTAATTTTTTAATAATTAGTAATATCACCATTTTTTATATGTAGTTGAAACCAAATTTTGATACAATAATTTCTAGTTATCATAAAATATACATATAGTTTTTGATTTGTTTTTGTGTTCTTTTGAGAGTTACAGGTGCAGAATCAAATGAAGAAGTAACAAATCAATGATGATCTTATTTATCCATGTAAATTATGAAGGAAAGCTTCATACTTTTGAGACACTCCACACCACCTCCACACTTTTAAGTTTATTCCGTATTTATAACTTGGAAAAAATTGTTTTCACTTAAACCTGGAACGAAATAAAAAAAATAAGTAGGTATATAATACTGTGATAATACTAGGTCTAGTGTTGGAACTGTTTTAATAATTAGGAAACGTAATAATTCAGTACGCTGATCATAAGGCTGATCAAAGCTTTTTGTATGAGCCCTTATTGTTCCCCGATGCTTTTTAGTAGTGCAGAAGTGTGATTTGTAAAAAGTATTAAAGAAATAAAACTTTTATTTGGAGACCTTGGGACAAGAAGCGCTACTCTACATCTTCTTTACATAATAATAACGTTATTATTAATTATACTCTTTGAACGATATATTTTAAAAGTGGCTTTGGCGATGTTTCTATAAACACCTTGATAAACACACATACACAGGCCGAAGGTGCCGCACAAGTGCCGCAGGCTAGGCGATTAAAAAGTGACAAGTGAACCTTTACAAAAAACAGTTTTTGAAGAGGAAAATACATTATTATTTTTTCTCATTATATTATTATAAATCAGAATTTAAAAAAATGTAGAAAATGTTTCTTTGTAGGATTCATATTATTTAATTCATTTTGAGTGAAAATCTAAACATTTTCTATCTATAATTTGTCTATGACAGACGTTAGTTGACGAAATCAAAATGGCGTCTTTCACGGGATAGTGATTACCTACATCCGCCGCATACTGTAGACTGATAAAAATAATCGTGGTTTTGAAAAATTTTATGTGCGAGTACTGTTTGTGAACTATATTGTAAAGTGATTGTGCCAAACTAATTATATCGTGCAATTTGGAATTACATATCATCGTTTTCGTCAAGTTTCTACAAGGTATGTATCCTTTCACTCATCAAATAATTTGAGTCAATTTATAATTAAATTACTGTTTAGACTCTAATTAATATGAGAAGAGATGTTATGTGTCGATTTTGTTGTTAGATATTTATCATAGGGACCGGAAACTGCGTTCTTTAGTTCAGTAGGTGACTCAGATGAGACTGGTTTTTTACCGAGGACGCGATTTACCACGGAGGTTGCATATCTTTAATTTCCATTAAGTTCCTCATTCTCGTGCCATCCTAGTACATACGTTGTTGTTCAAATATTTGTCGCCAGACTGTCGGCACCACTAATTGAATTAGAGGCGGTCGGCCTCTGCAAATTTCTCTACCGTTCGTATGTTTTCACTTTTGACTCTCCTATGTGGATTGACTTTAAATGATCTCGAATGCGCCCAAACCTTAAATTCCATGTTTACTCAACACATTCTTTGCACTAGCGTGAAATAGGTAGTTTGTGCTGGTATTTTGATTAATTAGAGCCAATAGATGTTATTTATACTATTTATCTAGTATTAGAACACGTTTGGTGACATTGTATTATCCTCGTTTATGTGCTAATTAACGAAATGGCAGTGTGAACAAGATATGTTTTATGTGTCATCAATTTATTAATATTTTTCATGACTCTTGACGAATTTCGAGTGTTTACGATATGAATTCTAGTATAATAAGAAAGATAGGCAGCTCTCCTTGTAGGATATAGGCTAGATATATTTACATTTCTTACACTGGTTAATTGATTAGTATATAATCTTGCTAACTAGCAGACTGGGTTTCTTTTTCGAATCTATGCATTGAATCTAAAGGCTCATAGGTAGTTGTTATGCTGAACACTGTTCCATGGAGACAACCTATAAAATACTATTATTATTTTCATGGTCAACTCTCTATAATCATTCCAAACATAAAACAAATTTAAAATTTCAAACAGTATTTTACATAGATATTTTCTGTGCTTTTTTGTAAGAAATAAATAAAACAACTTATTTAATATAATATTAGTATAGATAAAACATCTAATAATGACAAAAAAAATCCAAAAAATACAGAGTTTGTCAAGATAAATGTGTTATGGTCAGGAATTACTGAATTTAAGGTGTTACATAGCTTATTTATTATAAAAGGGTGTAGGCTATAGGTATAACTTAACCAAAGCACCATGAAAAATGTTCCAAAAATATTGTACTAGCTTTCCGCCCACGGCTTTGCCCGCATTTTCAAAGAAAAGCCGCATAGTTCCTGTTCCCGTGGGATTTTCGGAATAAAACCTATCCTGTTAATCCAAGCTACCCTCTATATGTGTGCTAAATTTCATTGTAATCAGTTCAGTATTATTTGCGTGAAAGAGTAACAAACACACACACACACATCCTCACAAACTTTCGAATTTATAATATTAGTAGAATTGTATAATGTCCCAGATTAACACATTTCAATGATTTGGTGCCAAATTATGTCATAATTTAATTTTAAACATATACTCATGTCCTTTCAAGGAAAATTGATTGTGTTTTGTGGTAACATTGTTTACATATATAATTGTTAGCTGCCACTGCTTAATTTGCATGTTATCAGGAAAAATTCTGTTGGATATACAAACTATACTAGTTTTGCCATGTAGTTTTATCCGCATTGCTCTGCTTAATATGATGATATATAGCTTGACTAGCTTTCCGCCCGCGGCTTCGCCCGCTTTGTCTAAAACATAATAAATTATATACTAAAACCTTCCTCTTGAATCACTCTATCTATTAAAAAAAATCGCATCAAAATCCGTTGCGTAGTTTTAAAGATTTAAGCATACATCGGGACAGAGAAAGCGACTGTGTTTTATACCATGTAGTGATAAATGGACAATCTAATAGTGCATTTTTTGTTCAAATCGGGCCTGTGGTTCCCGGAATTAGCACATTCAAGCATTCAAACAGACAAACTCTCAGCTTTATAATATTAGTGTACATTTACTTATTTTGTAGTAAAGAGAACATCTATTTATATTAATACTAGCTTTCCGCCCGCGGCTTCGCCCGCGTTTTCAAAGAAAAACCCGCATAATTCTCGATTCTCGATCGATGGGATTCCGGGATAAAACCTATCCTATGTGTTAATCCAAGTTACCCTCTATATGTATGCTAAATTTCATTGTAATCGGTTCAGTAGTATTTGCGTGAAAGAGTAACAAACACACACACATCCTCACAAACTTTTGCATTTATAATATTAGTAAGATATTTGCCAAATAACATGAGCAGTCATAACAGGTTCTACATGAAGACTAATTGAATAAATAAATGTTTGAAATTTGATGTTTCAATCAAGGTTGTTACTATGCCATAATTTATAATAGTTGTTCATGTAGTAGCCACAGGCTTTAAGTAGTTTCAATGAGATTCATTCATTATCAAGCTGACCCTGCAAATATTGTACTGTCTCTCTTATTATTTAGGCCTTAGAAGATCAAATCTATATTATTTACTAGCTGCTCCGCGCGGTTTCACCCCCGTGACTACATCTCCTGTTGGCCGTAGTGTGATAAAATATAGCCTATAACCTTCCTCGATAAATGGGCCATCTAACAACGAAACAATTTTTCAAATCAGACCAGTAGTTCCCGAGAGTAGCACGTTCAAACAAACAAACTCTTCAGCTTTATAATATTAGTATAGATTTATTTAGTTTCATACATCTTTGACTTATAAAATATACAATAATATAATCACTACATAGTATAAAACAAAGTCGCTTTCCCTGTCCCTATGTCCCTATGTCCCTATGTCCCTTTGTACGCTTAAATCTTTGAAACTACGCAACGGATTTTGATGCGGTTTTTTTTAATAGATAGAGTGATTCAAGAGGAAGGTTTATATGTATAATAAGATCCATTAAGTAGTGGAGAAGTACTGTTATTTTTGAGGTTTCTAATGTGATGTCGTAAAAAATTACATTTATTCCGCTTACATTGCAAACGCAGGCTGAACCCTACGAGTTTTATCAAAATAATGTACTAAGTATTATACACATTGAAAAGGTCTACAGAAAAGTCCGCGATGGTATATGTCTATCTCTTATGGATAACCCACAATAACTTTTTTTTGTCATTTACTTTTTACGACAAATAATGGCTAATTTTCGAAGCGATTTTAACCAATACAGCATTAATCCTTAACCAATTAAATACCATGGATACCTTGTTCATTTAATATAGATCTATATGGCCCTTTACACCGTATGATTTAAGTGAATATTTTCGAAGATATTACAGATTTAAAAATTGCAGGACGTAGCGTTTGCGGCCGCCCGGCTATATATTTTATACCCGTGCGATGCCGGAGGCCGGAGCGGGCCGCTATATTTTTATACCTATACAACGTTCACAATTTTTCTGTGGTGTATTTAGTATCAGCATTGCACCCGTGCGAAGCCGGGGCGGGTCGCTAGTAGAGTATAAATTATAAAATATACAAACAAGTAACAAAGACAACAATTATTTCAACGATTCACTTAAAAATAAGGTTATAATGTTTCAAAAGTGCTACATGTCTTCTGGACTAAATAAATGTTTGAGTTTTGAGTAGGAAGTATGTACGGCTAAAATAATCTATAATAGTTATATATATGTTATAGTCAAACCCCGAAATTCGGGCATTCCTAGATTGGACTGGTCAAACCTCAGGTCTGGCATAATGACTTTGTCAAAGCCCAAATAAATGTAATTTTATAAATGTAATTTCGGCCTTTTACTTTACAATTTTCGTCAGTCGTTGTCTAGCTGAAGCGTATTAATGCGATTCCTATATGCTGCATTTGCCTACGCCCGAGATTGCTGCTGACTTCAGTCCAAGGGTGAAATTCAAATGTATTTCGATGATTACCCGAAGGCTTTTGCCAAACCTAAGATAAACCAGTCTTTCCGCGAAGAGACTGTGTTTCGGGGTTTGACTATAACATATATATACATGATACATTACTAGTATAATTATTCAACAGGCGTTGACCATAAGGAAATAATAATATTTTTGAAGTAATTAAAGTAAGGTTATTATTTTCACATAATATTTGCAATATTTTATCTGTTACAAACTATCACACTATAATGTTAGGTCTTTAATCTTTTAAATATAAATCGATTCCCAGCAGTATGATAACGCAAGGAAAGGAAAAACAAAGTAAGATAATATCTTTGGATAGTCATTAATTATCTTTATTATAAAAATAATAATAATAGTTTAAAAAAACTAAAAAACACGCTTTTTATAGAAAACCGAACTAAAAAATAGAAAATTTTATCAAATTAGTGTATTGTCATCGGTCCTCAATAAATCTACAAAGTTTGAACGAAATCTGGCCGTTTAAAGTGGGTCAAAATCGCACCCAAAGAAGTCGGTTACAAACAAACAAACATACAGGTGAAGCTAATATAAAGCGTGTAATGACCCTTTTCTTTTTAACAGACATTAAAAATCAGCTACTACAGGTCTGATTTAAAAAAAAAAAATCAACAGAATTCTTGAGTGTTTATAGCTTATATATGTACTACAGGCAAAGCTAGGGCCTAACTCTAGTTTTATATAAATAGCAAAAATATTAAACAAAAACTATGCCTTAAACTGGTAACAAGAAGTTAAGGAAACATACTACATAATATACTCTTTAGATAATTTTAAGATAAGACCTGAGATAACAGATTGTGGCTTATCTTTTCTCTGTTTTAGATATTTTCATAGCATTCTATCAGGAATTGCGTTGAATCTATCTTTATCTATATTATTGCAATAATATAACAGTAATGTTTACTTATGACAAAATAAACATATTTCAAACACAAACAAATTCTCAAGTTAGTGTTGGTAACCTGGTAATACTTTTGAGAATCGAGTAGAAGATTGTACAATGTATTAACATTATGTAATACTAGCTCTCCGCCCGCGGCTTCGCCCGCGTTTTCAAGGAAAAGCCGCATAGTTCCTGTTCCCATGGGATTTCCGGGATAAAACCTATCCCATGTGTTAATCCAAGTTACACTCTATATGTGTGCTTAATTTCATTGTAATCGGTTCAGAAGTATTTGCGTGAAAGAGTAACAAACACACACATGCACATCCATCCTCACAAACTTTCGCATTTATAATATTAGTAGGATAGGATAAGATTAGTAGGATAGGATAAGATTAGTAGGATATTAGTAGGATTAGTAGGACATATTATGTACTAGAGCAAAACTATTGAGATTTGAAAGAATCAATTTCATATTCAATAATTGGATTCTTAATGAGGGTTATTACAAGCTGTTTAAGAACACAATTAGATCTCTTTTGATTTTAATTACTTGTGAAACTAAGGCACAAGTACGTAGTTTAGGTATGTACTTGTAGTCTAGACTAGTAGGTAATCTTATTAACTGGAATCAAGTATAGAGGCATTTTGTTTATATTTTTCCCTATAATTACTTTATCTTTTATATTGACTTCATTCATAAGTTTTCAATGCCTACTTGGTTTTTTTCAGTGTGATACTTCCTATTACATTTTTCCCTCAGTCATCAGAACCAAGTCAAAAAGATCTAAACCTTCAATAGGTACTAATAAGCTGTATCATCACCACATAGTATAAAACAAAGTTGCTTTCTCTGTCCCTATGTCCCTATGTATGCTTAAATCTTTAAAACTACGCCACGGATTTTGATGCGGTTTTTTTTAATAGATAGAGTGATTGAAGTGAGTGATTGATGAAAGCTAGTAATTTATAAATGATAAACATTTATTTATTCAATTATACTTCTTCTAGAAGCACTTTTGATATAGATATAGATGATCCAGATATAGAATGACCATTTACCACCGATTCGGAAAGCAGTCTCTATGGAGAAGAACCAGCAATAAACTCAGATATTTACAAGAAGTAGCTTTTTAATTAATCCTGAAACTTCAGCCGAATTTTTAATACTCATTCACCTAAAATAAACTCTTTGAAAGCTATAAATTCTTGTTATGTTTCCTTTTTGGTTTTCATATGAGTTTCATTCATTGCTGTTCAATGAATCTGTTAAAATATGTAAGAGTTAATGCTTTGTTTTCAAAGCTATGTAGGCATTTGCTTTGTTTACACTTCAAAGGGTTTTTCTATATGACATAGTCTATCTAAAAATGGCCGGGATATTTTTTATCTATGTCGCATTCTCTGGCGATTATGTAAAGGACACTGCGGAGGTATGTTGATCGGCATTCGCGACATAATTAAATGTTTATAACATACTAGCCACCCGCCCTGGCTTTGCACGAACGTTATACTATGTTATGCATGTTTTAATTATTGTACATACAATGGCAGTATATGTGATAAACATATTATTGTAATTTGTGACACTTTACTAACCATAGATGAGCAAAATAAAGATATTTGACACAAGCTGTTTCGTTAACCGTTCGTAATTTTCTTTGGCACAAAGTTTTATCCCCTTGGAGGTAGAATTTGTAAAAACCTTTCTTAGGGTGTCGACATCAGGCTGTTGCTAAGCTCTGCGGCGAAAGATCACAGACACATTTGCGTTTTATATACTACTAGCTTTCCGCCCTTGACTTCGCGGCAATTTTAAGTATAGTAAAACCTTCCTCTTGAATCACTCTATTAAAAAAACCCCATCAAAATCTGTTGAGTAGTTTTCAAGATCTAAGCATACAGACACACAGACGCCGGAAAGTAACGTTGTTTTATGTAACACTAATATATAAATCGACACGTGCAGTCAATTAGGATTGTTGTAGCTATATAAATTACACTGTGGTTTGTTTTACATTGACATATTTTATTGATGTGTAGAGCGAGAATCTATAATAATATTATAAAGCTGAAGAGTTTGTTTGTTAGAACGCGCTAGTCTCAGGAACTACTGGTCTGATTTGTAAAATTCTTTCTGTGTTAGCCCATTTATCGAGGAAGACTATAATATACTATTAACTATAATATCATCACGCTAAGACCAACAGGAGCAGAGCACTGCGGGTGAAACCGCGGAGCACAGCTAGTCTATACTAATATTATAAAGAGGAAATAATATATAAATGGACACGTGTAGTCAATTAGAATTATTGTGGGTATATAAATTACACTGTGGTTTGTTTAACATTGACATTTATTGATGTGTAGAGCGTGAATTCGAGACATGCGTGGTGTGTGGTGTTTGTTGTTTGCTTGGAATAGGTTGCAGTGGTTATAGGTATTCCGGGATTACGGGAAAGGTTCGCGACATAATTAAATGTTTATAACATACTAGCCACCCGCCCTGGCTTTGCACGAACGTTATCCTATGTTATGCATGTTTAAATTGTTATACATACAATGGCAGTATATGTGATAAACATATTATTGTAATTTGCGACACTTTACTAACCATAGATGAGCAAAATAAAGATATTTGACACAATATAGCCTTCCTTGTTGAATGAACTATCTGTCACCGAAATAATTTTTCAAATCCAACACCTAGTTCCAGAGTATTAATATCTAGATTTTGAAGTATAATTCCGTTATATTATCAGCTTATAATAACGAAGTGATACTCGTGCGAAGTCATGGCGGGTCGCTCGGTGCAGGCTCAACCACTTTCCTCCGTCACCCGGGCTTGGGTGTCGGTATGCGAATTTTCAAGGTCACACCGCGGGTCGACGACCTTGGTGGAGGAATGTTTGGTTTCTAATTAGTAGTTATACCGTTTTCGGGTATTGATTAGGATATACAATTAAAGAAATGATGTCGGTTAAGATTTTATTCATCTTAGTATCTATTCTTACTCTATATAGGTACTAATATTATAAAGCCGAAGAGTTTTGTTTGTTTGAACGCGCTAATCTCAGGAACTACTGGTCCGATTAGAAAAATTATTTCGGTGTTAGATAGCCAATTTATCGAGGAAGGCTATAGGATATATATTATCATCACGTTAAGACTAACCGGAGCGTAGCAATGCAGGTAAAACCACATGGCACAGCTAGTCTATACTAATATAGTTAATTGTACAAAATATATTTTTGTTTGTTCACCTCCTCTTAAGGGGGCGCATAAAGCAAAATAACCAATCTTCTATTAGATGATA
>CAJQZN010034092.1:0-29103 GCA_907164685.1 Colias eurytheme | reverse complement strand
ATCGGAACATTGTCTGGCATGCGATATTGACGTGCCGGTTTTGTGTAGGTACAGGGTGTTTGCGAATGTTTTTATTTTCTTTATACGCTTGAGAAGAAATTTTAGATGAGAAATATATGAAAGCACGTAAAGTGGGACTAACAATAAATAATATGTAACTGGAATTTTTTTACGAAGATTCGCCTTTTCAAACATTTTTCTCTGAATTATTGAACTCATTAGTACGCAAAAATTAGGAGTCAAATCACGAATATTCTAATTTGATTAACCGTAATACCAAGTGTAATTTATTTAATACACGCTTCTATTTCCAATTCAATTGCCTAAATCACCTTAACGAATCTTCGATTCGAATTACTTAATCGAAATCAAATAAATGTAATATTCGAATATTACATTACCATTTATTTAATTATACACCATATAGCGAACCATACAGTTATTATCGTTTGAGAATCTTATATTAATTTAAATATACCATAAAGCTAAACCAAGCTACCAAGCTAAAAAAACGCCCTGTATAAGCGATTCAAGCATTCCGGAGACACCGACGTTAAGCAAATCGAACCGAGATTCTAGCGCCGGGAACATGACGTCACTCTACCTATATTGACAGCGTCAAAGATTATGTTACAGAACTTACAGTCTTCAGTAAATTTTTAGTTTGATTCCTAGAAAAGAGGAAATATTTTCTTTTGTTTCTTACGATTACAAAAACTGCTATTAAAATATTTTACCATCAGAAAGCTATTAGAATACGAGTTACTTTATACCTACTTTGTGTAACGTTTTAATCTACAAAATTTACTGTAAAGCTACTACCTAATTTAAAGAGGCCACTCAATTATTTTGACATGACATGGCCATTGGCCACTGACCGCTGTCATAATCGACACTTTTGCTGAAAATATGTCATATAGACTCACATCGTCTTTTAAAGTTGGTACGTAAAGAAAAGCACGTACCATCATGTACAAAGTACACACACACATAATTATATTGTCAAAAGAACCACCAGCAACAAACACATCTCGAATTCAATCTCATTTTTGTGACATACAATAGAAAGTGATTGGTGTAAAATTAAATAAACTCACAAAGGGGAGGAACCAATTCGAACTTGTCATACACAATGGGTCTCAATTATTGTGTAGGGCTATGTCTAGAGATTTCGATTTGCGATTACCTATGTATGAAATGTGTTAATGTTAAACGCGCACAATTTTGTGAAGTGAATAGAGGAGTACTATAAAAGCTTGATGTTTGTAGGGATTTTAAGACAAAATTTTAAAGCTTGTTATTAAATATTAAGTCTATGTATCAAAAAATTATACATAATATTATAACAGTTCGATCATTGATGTTAACTCTATAAAAATTATTATGTTTGAAAGCGCTGTTAGCAGTAATATACCTAGGTATATTAGGTATATTATTTAATTTAGTATCCTCCCTCTTCGAATAAAAATTAAATTTTATTTTATACAATATTCGCACAAAATTCATAATATATTGCCGTTTTAAAATGTTACAATAAATATAAAATTTTAAAATACTTTGTTTCGAAACAAATTTATTAATATGTGAAAATTTTCAATTTCATGAACATGTTCCTCTCATGGGAAATTATAAAACCAAATGTACGTAGATTTAATAAACGTAATAAGAGAATCGACATCGTATTGAAATTAATATGCGTCGCTTAATTAGTTTAATAACAGCTGTTCCTTTTTTTTTTTTTTTTTTGGTGTGGTGTCTCTCAATGTTAGCCAGAAGGGCTTCTACATTTTAACGCGGACGCGGGGGTGAACTGAAGGTTCACCCTGGTAGCGACATGCACAAGGGCGTCCCCCCTTGACGGGGACCACGAACCTCGGCTTGAGCTGTCGCTTGAGTGGAGGAGGCCAGAAGGGCCCTAATCGGACGGGGCTGTTCCTTTGTTCTTTCCATGTTCTTTCTCTTTGGTTAATAAAAATATGCAATTACTTTGTAATATAAAGCCGAAATAGAAAGAATGAGCAAACCCGTTTTTTACAATGTTTACAAACCTAGCCACAAAACTAAATAGGTAGGTATTTAAGTAGTTAAAAAAATAATAAGATGAACTCGGGAAATTTTTGTATTGTCACCGATCCTTGTTATGTACAAAGTTTGAATCATAACTGAATCTTGAGGAGTCGGTTACATACAAACACACAGGTGAAGCTGTGGTGCTGATAAAATCGTGGTAATAATATAAAATCTTTTTCTACATAATTTTAATGTAGACATAAAAGTGAAGTCCCGTGTCCCATAATGGGGTAAGGGGCAGATGCATTATTCATACATCTGTTTCACTGATCGATTTTCTTTAGGGACAAGTAGGTGATCAGCCTTCTGTGTCCTGCCAGACCGAGACATTTTTTTTTCTTCGTCTCCACCAGGAATCGAACCCAGGACCCCTCGGTTCTACGCTCACGCGTCAACCACTGTACCATGGGCGGTCTGTACTATGTAGACATAGTGCTCTCTAAATACCCAGACAAATTATTTGTACTCCACAAATATAATCACAACGTTATCTACAAAGCAATGCTCTAGCACTCAACATTATTAAAATAACCGCAAATTTGCTTAAAGGCTCTTTTATCCTAGAATTTTATCATAACTCCTTTGCAAAGCTTTGAATACTAAAAAAGTCAAGGTAAGCGAAAAATTCTGTATGAAAACCACTTTCTTAACTGGAATTTTATATTTCGTAAATTAATTGTGTTTGAAGGTAAAACCAATTATACCGATAAAGGAATTTTCGTTTTATTCTTATTAATTTTAATTATAATTGGGCCATGCTGGCATACTGGTTATCGACTTGATCGATAGGTTTTGGTTCAATTCTAACTGAAACTACATAAACATCGAGAGGATAGCGTATTTCAAGTGAATGTACCTATTTATACCTAAATTTCAGTTTCACTAAGGTGTAATAGATGACTAAAAAATAATTTTGATTGTGATTAAAATTATGTAGGTAATTGAAATGTTTAATCTAAGATTTTTTGTTTTAATCAATTCATAGCCGTTATTAGAAATTGGTATCGGTAGTTTATAAGCTTAAAGAAAATTTGATTCCACTGCTAAATTCTATTTAAAAATCTATCATTATTTAACTCATTTCATACTAAACATTACATATTGTGTTCTTTAAAAATAATATAAATAAGGTTTAAAATATCCATTAAAACACTTTGTTCGAAGTACAAAGTACTAATAAAGCCCTATATCAAGGAAATTAGTTTTCCCTCCATATCGGCCAATCGTCTAGACTGCGGCTTCATGCGGCTGTGGTGACATCTCACGACGATATTCACTGTAAGGATACAGTATTTAACACTATTGTTTATAAAATTACATAAGAACATTTTTTTTTCAGCATTATAAACCCAGCTTGTTTATAGAAGGACGTGGATTTATAACTTATACCTACCTAATTGGAAAACACTGTGTTTAGAATTAATTTATTCTGCTCACTTAATTATTATAATAATATTATGTAGTATGTTCGTTAATTGGAGTGGAGTTTTACAAGATTTCAACCAAACATCGAACCTACATTTTTCTTACCTTTGATTTTACAAATTTTATTTTTCTTATAGGAGTTAAGATATGTTTAATTTTTTACATCCATAAGAATAAATTATTAAATTATCTTAGGTATGTAGAGCGAGGTTCTACGAAATTATAATGGTGAAAATTCTGAATTAATGATGCTCAATTACAAAATACTTACCAGGAATGATAATAATCACTGCAATCGCATCGAGGTACATATTAACAAAGGTAGTATTGAATTCTCAACTTTTATTTTAGTATTTAGCGGGGAATTGACTCTGATTTAGCTATTTTTACAAGGAAACTATCTAATGTGTTTTTTTAAATATTGGTATTGGTTTTTGTCACTCATTACGTCATATGAATAATAAAATCGTAGAAGTTAGAACAATTATAATCAAGATAGCTCAATCTGATGATTGAGTTAAACTTACCAGTTACTACTTCAATATGAAGTGACCGAGAATAATAAACTTTAAAGGGTATATATTACGGAATTAAAAAAAATTGGGTGTAAATATGGTGTAAATAGTTTCAAACACAAATCCTAAATATAACATAGCACTTCAAAACAGTTTTTTTCATCATCACACACACATACATAAAAATTAAAATGATGACGTTTAATACAATGAATTAATAAAGATAATGAAACAAGTTACATGTATAACTAGAGCATAATGTTGCATTTATAGTTCATGTTACTTAAGTGAGCTTTCATAAAATAATGTCATACATAGGAAACTAGTTAAAATTCTAATGTAAATGTGAATTGTCTTAGAATTATTCCGACAATGTAACAATTCTCTTGAGATCCGGAACTATCTCGGTGCTTGAAGTTGGTTAGACAATAAATGGGGTATATTTTAAAGCTGTGCTATCTTGGTTTGAAGAAAATATCGGTAATAAGTACGTTGACCTTTTTTTGTGAAATATAGACGACTAGATTTCCGCCTGCGGCTTCGCCCGCGTTTTCAAAGGAAAACCCGCATAGTTCCCGTTCCCGTGGGATTTCCGGGATAAAACCTATCCTATGTGTTAATCCAAGTTACCCTCTATATGTGTGCTAAATTTCATTGTAATCGGTTCAGTAGTTTTTACGTGAAAGAGTAACAAACATCCATACAAACTTTCGCCTTTATAATAGTATTAAGATTATCCTAAATCTATCATTACGGTTCTAATGTTCTTTTTTAATTTTTACACAAAAGTGTTTTCTTTTGCGCTTATTTTTATGAAAATAATATTTTATAACTTGTGTCATGATGCAGAAATCGATATTTACTTCTCTTTAATATAAGTACCTCATTACCTGTACGATTTTATTTGATGGCACTCTATTAAACTCTGAAAACTCATCATGTTCTGTCCATTTATTTTGTGCACTCGTAGGTACTTGATACTGATACAGTAAAACGTACCTACCTATTTAACCAATCAGTATCATGCTCCACGAGTTAACCACGACACTTTTAATCAAAAAACCATACTTTAATCAATATTCAACAGTTAATATCATTCAAATGTATTCAGCGATTGTCCAAAACCCTGGGTTTTAATTAAAAGTCACCCAACGTATTTCAATATTTGCAAACTACATGTTTCTCGCGACGTTGTTCGCGTAATACCTTTATTTAAGCCTATTTTTATTTATTGTTGACTGTCTAGAATCTAGATGTATAGTAATAAAATAAAAAAAGATGCACTAAAATTTAGCCGAAATACAGGACCTTCCTAGTAACTTAGTTCGGTTCTTGTAGTTAAAATTTTTATAATATGTAGGTTAAATAATTACCGTCGACCGCAGATCTTTCCTTGTAAAAATATTGGTTTTGTTTGTAAAAGTTTTATCATAAAGGGTTTTATCATCAAATCAATATCCCATCAGTATTTGTTTTTTCAAAAACCCAGGACTAGTTAATTTATTTATGTTTTCATTAATTTCAGCAAGGCCTTTTGTGATACTTCACTTAATCTTTTATTCAGTGAAACACGACAGACATGCATAATCGTAACTGAAAAACCTTCCGCTTAAATGAAAAAGAGTTAGCTTCCCCTTAATCGCCCATTAAACCCTATTCTTCGCCCGTTGCTAAGGTAAACACCTAGTGTGCACCCTTGCTCCAAACAGAATAAAATATACGCAACAAGATGCAGATTAAGGATGATGATGGTGGTGGCTGTTCTAATAAGGAATTAAATTAGAGAAAAAAAGCAACATAGGTACATTTTTTAATGCTTTTGAAGATTTGATTGCTTATTTTTAGAATAGAATAGAATTCATTTATTTTACTTTTTCAATTATTTTTGTTGATGTTTCAGCTGTTCCTCAAATTAATTAATTATAATTAATATTCAAAATACAACAATTTTATTTACGTTTATTATGCAGCAAATTCAAACAAAGACAATTATTCTAGATGGTATTAACAATTATTATTATTATTCTCATTTCCTAGAAAATTAAACAACCTGGCCAACCTCAGTCCCAGTACCCTACAACCCAACTTTACGAACGCTTTAAAGCCTCGTAACGTAGTAAACAGTAAACACGTAGCCAAAAGGGTTGTCGCCATGGGCGTAGCCACGGTGGGGCAGGGTGGGGCACTTGCCCCACCCTGGCTTTGACCTGGAAGGTACCTAACCAAATCTAAAAAACGTAATTATCTAGGTACTGACTACAAAACTTAATATCCGTTAAAAAATTCTCACTCGAAAGTTGTCAGTCGACACAAAAAAAAAATGCGATCTAAACAAAAATCTTGCGCTTCTATGTTGTATGATTTAAACCACTTTTGGTGCCAGAAAAAGTAGTGTAGTACTGTTACCCCACTCAAAGCTGTTTTTATTTAGCCAAATTCGCACTAAATTTCCCATCCAATTTCACTTTTGTTTTAGGATAAGTTACTGACCATAAAAGCACAAAATGCTGACAGATCCAGGTGGAGCTACGCTCGCAATCTTATATAAAAGTTTTTGGCCGATATCTCGGAAACTATCTATTTTAAGGCAAAAAATATTGGGAATTTTTTGTAGGTAGTAAAATTTTACATCTTTTATACCTTGTAAACTTTTTGTAAAACTTTCCGTTTACGATTTATGGCCTATTTAATGAGCCGGTTAGTCATCTTTGGCAAGTGACTCTTTAAATATTGGATTTTTTCTAATGCTTTTTGAGTTGTTTAACGTTTGGCGATAAATAGTAAATTTCAAGGTACCTATGTATGTTTCGTATATATTTCGTATGTTTGACGTTCGTATGATTGTTTGGACACCAGAAATATTGCTCAGGCAACACACCATAAATCGTCTGTGATAGACGTAAAGGCCAATGATGATGATGATGATTTCGTATGACTAAATAATATTGGGTACTTATTTTATATTGCAAGAATAAAATAGAGGAAAAAATTTTTAAAAATGTATTAAAATTTTTCTATAAGTAAAAAAAAAATCAAAAATTTTGCCGTTTCGGAAACGGCGAAAATCCACTTGCATTGGAAATTTCTTCTTCGTTTTTATTATATCCGTAAAAAAACTTTTGGGCTGCCACGTCACCCGCCGAGCGGCGGCATTTCTACATTATACGCGGAACAAACCCAAAAAAAAATTCAAACAAAACTTGTAGAGAATAAAGTGACCTAAAACTATGTACCTACATACATGCATTTTATTCATTAATTCAATATTTTAACGATCAACCGGTTCATCAAAAGGCTATTTAAACCGTAAATAGTAAGTTTTACAAAACATTTTTCATGGTATAAAATATGCGAAATTTTACTTTCTACAAAAAAGTCTGCCGGGTCCAGACTGGTGAAACGTAACATGCAATGTAACATTCTGCCTTTCATTGCATGTTCGCTGCTGGTGTGGACGCATAGCGCGCTCATAACGCGCATTCACTACGAACATCCCGCGTTCGTCTGTTTCCGCCATTCTGCCGCGAGCACGGCCCTTCGATACACGTTTTTTTCGTGCGCGTCAAACCGGTAGATCACACGAAGCATGGAGTCCGAAGACCACGTTCTTGCTATGACGATTATCAGTACTTCATTATTAATAATACATCAACTCATGAAAACACGCCGAAGACCCTTTCTTTTGCTCATTCCACGCAGTCTCGTCCTCCATGTTCGTTGCGTTCTCAAACGACCGTCCACATTGGCTGCTCCGCGCACACAACGCGCCCCTTTGTGTTCGTCGAAAAACCGACAAATTTCGGATCGCTCCGCGCGCGGCTTGTAATGCTCGTAGCATGCGCGTGTAATGCACAATTCGCGCGCGCAAGACGTCCAAACTATGAGAAATTGTTACAATGTGTGTTACCTTTCATGATACATTGCAGCAATGTGGACGGTGAATTCTTTCATTGCATGTTACATTGCATGTTACGTTTCACCAGTCTGGACCCGGCATAAGCAACTTTTGCCCTAAAGTGGATAGTTTTCGAGATATCGGTCAAAAACTATAAAGTTGCGAGCAAAGCTCCACCTGGATCTGTCTGCATTTTGGGTTTTTTTATGGTCAATAAGTGACCATTAACCTAAAACAAACATGAAATCGGAAGTGCAAGGTTTTGCTTTATTTACTGAGTTATTTAAAATGGTTTATTTTTCTATTTACATAGACCTAGTAAAAAGGAATTATGTTATTGTATTAGACAGATAAACTATATAATATAGGGATGAAATTTGCAACATAAACGGCTGTAGGTATCTTTTGTTTGTTTTGATTTATTCATTACTAGCTTCCGCCCGCGACTCCGTCCGCGCGGATGTCGGTCTTCGCGTGGATGGTCTCCATTTTGAGTATTATAACTCTGACAATGACATCTTATAAATATCTATTGGACCCAAATACGGCTAGGTCTATAATAATACGCAACGTGTGTTCGCGGTTCTACAGAACAACGTCTATACATAAAACTGAAAAATTAAGATTAATTTTTTTTTCTACGTATTTTTCCAGAATATTCTATGTATTTTTCCAGAATAAAAAGTATCCTATTTTACGCCCAGGATAATAAGGTACAATTATACCAAGTTTCATCGAAATCGAACCGTTAGTTTTCACGTGATGTCTTCACATACAGACAGACAGACAAAAAAATTTTTAATCACATATTTGGGTTTGGTATCGATCCAGTAACACCCCCTGCTATTTATTTTTTCAATATTTTTAATGTACAGAATTGACCCTTCTACAGATTTATTATATGTATAGATTATATCAGCTTGATACCGCCACGTGTTCTTGAAAAAAAAAAGGTATTTTTAGACAGACTGACGCACAACAAAGTCTGCCTGTCGGTTTGTCTGTCAACACATTTTTTCTTAGGAACGCGTAGAGTTATAAAGCTGAAATTTATATCGAATACTCAAGTCTACGGTCTCTTAAAGCTGTGAAAAAATCAAAATTATAAGCCAACGCAATCAAAAGATAGGAGCCATTTTATGCTGCAAATTATCGCAAATTTCGACATTCGCAAGGGAATCAAAACCTACATTGTACTTCCCGTGAACACAGAGTCTTGAAATTTGGTTAAAAGGTGGTTAAAAGCAATGTCTTATAGCACAGATAAAATAAAAATTGCTAAAACATACATTTTAGAGTTACAACTTAATAAAAAGTAGGTTTGTTCGGAACCCTCGGTGCGCGACTCCGACTCGCACTTGGCCGGTTTTTTTTTTGCCCCACCCTGTGCCCATGGCTAGCTACGCCCATGGTTGTCGCGATAACGGCCGTCGTTTGAATTTTATGTCTCCTTCATTATGCTGTGACCCTGGTCATTTGGATGACCTCATCCCCGTTTTAGAGATACCTCTACTATAACTCTTGCACCGGTACAAAAGGATAATGCTATGTGATTATGTTATTTCTAATTGAGAAACACCGGGTCTCCTTTCAGGTAAAAACTTAGTGGAGTTATTCTTGCACCGGTAAGGTCCACGACCTAATGTACCTAAAGATATTATGTTTAACTAAAGTATGTCGTTACTAAGTGACAGATCACACAATGATTACTAGTTTTGTAGGTATCTATATAATAACAATCATGCGTAACATACGCGTCAGGATAACTGGCGTTGTGATTAATATAATGTATTTGATTCACTCGAATAATATTAAAATAAATATTGCATACCTATAGGTATAGAATTATATTGTCTGTGCCTATACTATAATACCTTTATTGTTTTGAAGTGAAACTTCTTTATCGGGGTTGGACAAAAATTTAGTGTAACATTTTTGCGTTACGCCGTACGCGTGACATTTTTGCGTTACGCCGTACGCGTGACATTTTTGCGTTACGCCATACTCGTGACATTATTAAGGTCATAAAGAAGTTTCACTTCTTACGTGTGTACTCTAGTACACGCATACATTTTTTTTATAATGAGTCTCCATAGAACAGTAGGTACTTAGCAAACACAACACATATCTTCGGTTCAATTTCCGTTAGAGACTAATACTAGTCTTGACTCTGGTAGATAACAAAAGGCTTGCTTTAAAAGAAAATCTTTTAGTGGAACAGAAGTGCAATGCATAAAACATAATACGTTCTATATTCCACGAGGACCGTCGGACATTTATTTTCGTAGAATTTCTATCACGATAAATTCTACTTTAGTTAATTTCCGAATTAAAGATAAAAGTGAGACCCTTTCTTTGGTTAAAAATCCCTTATTTATTATTCCGGTTTGTCACGGCTAAACCTTAAAATCCTTCACGCAGTGACGCTACATGTCCTAGGTTACTTGACAACCTCAACCCTTTTAGATTTGAAAGGGTTAACACAAAAACTTTATTAGTATTCTGAGCTCAGGTGGCTATGCTGTGGTATAACTTACAGTTGTTAACGGGTTTCATTCATCATTCTAATTGAACTATTCTAATAAGGTAGTGTAATTACGCACGCATTTGTTTTGGCAAAATAAAATAAAAATATTATGGCCAATCATAATATTATCTATAATATTAAGTTATTTTACCTTATTACTTTTGTGATTTTAATTATTACGTATAACTTGATTGTAAGTAAGTACCTACTGTATTTCTTTTTTTTTCCAAATTACCCACATAATATTATAAATAATTATTATCTTTTAATTCGTATAAAACTTATAGTACTTTTGATTTCTATTTTGATATCTATAATTCGAGCTCACTGTAAAGTCAAAAATAACGAAAACATTTTTTTTTCAATAGAGTGGCTGTAGAAAGGGCTGTAGAAGAAGAATATTTTGATGAAAAAGTAAACTTGAGCTTGAGATTTATATAATATCTACCTTCTTAAACGCTATGCCTCATAAATTGCACCAACCTGCAAAAAATTCCAGCCTCCGACAAGTATTTACTCAGACAGAGGTCCGAACGAATTGACACAATTTGACAGGCGTCCTTCCCGCCATGAATGGAACTGACAGCCTGTGACAGCTTAATTCGTTGTTCCTCTGGTTATTGCTGAAACTTAATGGATTTAGGCGTTTTCACGTGACACCTTAATGTACCCTGAAAAGAGATGGCTTAATTTATTTATAATCTATCAAAATAATGACGACCCTTTTCAAAGAGTAGGTATGAAATAGCCAGGATTGATCAAGTTGAAATTTGTTTTTGGAATAGTTACTTACATAGCTGCTGGGATATCATTTTCTGATATAAAAACTTTTAAGAATAAAGTTATGAATTTATAAATGACGCGTTTTTTTATTAAATAGAATTTCTTCTTCTTCTTCTTCTATTGTCCCACTAACTTGATACAGTTCCACGACTTGCAGATAGTCTTAGGTTAGGATATTTAAATACTTTTTACAAATTATTTATGCAAAACTTATCATACCAAGAAGATGGAAATTGATTAGCAGAAGATGAACAATAGATTGGTCATAACGCACTTTACCAATACCTACCCCATAATATTATAATTATGTTTTTTTAGGTCATAAATACCTCGCCCATTACTGGGGAATTAAACCAAGGTTGCGGGCTTTTGGCCAAACAACTATGGTTACCTTATAATTAGTCAATTGACAAGAACTTCCTAACAATCCTACAGGTGTTTAATATCACAGCTTTTTGTAGAAGTATAAAAGTGAGTGGGTTAGAAGTATAAAAGTGAGTGGGTTGTATAAAAGTGAGTGGGTATTATTATTAACATCATAATATTTTCTCCAAACCATAAGGATATTATGTGTTAATACAATATCCTGCATTAAACATAATATTATGCCTATACTTTATTGTATTAGAACGGTCATTTAAATAATTAAAAAAAGAGTTTTTTTTTATGCAATAGGGGGCAACAGAGCAGACGCGTCACCTGGTGGTAAGTGCTTCACGTCGCCTATATGTACGCACAGTGCCAGAGACATTGTGAGTATGTTGCCGGCCTTTCAAGTAGGAATATGCTCTTTTCTTGAAGGTCCCCAGTTCATAGCCGTTTGGAAAAGCCGCATGATGAAGTTTGTTCCAGATGTCTGTAGTGCGCGGGAAGAAAGATCTTAGTGCACAGTTGTAGATTGCCAACAATCAAGGTGGTGAGGGTGGTATTGTTGACGATGTCGTGCTGTACGGTGGTGGAACTCGGCGGTGGGTAATGTTCCAAACAACTCTTCAGAGCACTCCCCATAGTAAATGCGATAGAGAACGCATAAGGAAGCGACATCTCTTCGCAGCGCCAAAGTATCAAGCCGATCGGTGAGACTTGGCTCGTTAACAAGTCGTACAGCTCTCCTTTGAATACGGTCAAATGGAAGGAGGTATTGTTGGGGTGCCCCGGCCCAGATGTGGGAGCAGTATTCCATGTGCGGCCTGACTTGCGCCTTATATAACTTGAGGCGATGGTGCGACGTGAAATACTGCCCCGCTCTACAGAGCACACCAAGTTTCATTCATTCCATTCACCATTCATTCATTCATTCATTCATTCATTCATTCATTCAAGTTTTTGTGAAGCCAACTTGGCTTTTCCTTCCAAGTGACAAGAAAACTGTACGTTACTCGAGATTTCGAGACCAAGGATTCCGAGTAAAATAACCAGTAAAAATATTACCTGAAAGCATTTATTTACTTCTAGACAATTTTAACATTGTGATAATATTATTTTAGTAGGTACTAGCAGCTGCCCCGGCAGACGTTGTACTACCCTATTATCTTTCCATTCTCCATAGGAACCATTCGTGTGAAAGTATATAAGGTAACGTCATGGACGTATAAAAAAAGACGGACGGTATATCGCCTAAACATTGAGTGAAGCCTAGTAATGGCGGCGAAACATCCGGATGTGTGTGTGCCATGTTGCCATGGCAACAGCTGTCCTGTTGACAATGGCGGCTGTATTTTTTTCTATAAATTTTGCCGTAATAATTTTGGCATTAAAACATAAAAGAAATAACTTGCTTCCCTGTGGAATGTAATCCCTCGTGTTTTGTTATTTAAAATTGTACTGTTGCGACACCATTTAACCACGCAAGACGGCATTTTAAATATTTTTTGTGAAACAGTGACGCAGTTAATCAGTCGGTAGTTCACGACGTAATGGCGGCCGACTAGCTTACTATGGTGAGAGTGTGTGCGTGTTTATTGTCTTTACACGATCGCTAGCTTACTATGGTGGCTTCACGTTGTTTGTTCGTAATACGGCGTCCGTCTTTTTTTATACGTCCATGGGTAACGTTTAATTTGTAGGTACCTTCATTTTATATAATCACCGGAGTCAAGGCAACCCAAACGATTTTATACGACTTCAAAAAAGGAATATTATGTTTTTTTTTTTTTTTTTAATTTCTGTTTTTACTAGTTGTAGTTAATATGACTTTTCTATGTGCTTTTCTATAACCAAAATAGAAACATCATCACTAGCACATCACTAGCGATAACATTACAGTGACATTTACATTACAGTTCGAAGATAAAATGTTTTACTTGATGCAAATAATTAATATTTTTTATGTTCATAATTATATATTCGTATATCTTTAGCTGAAACGAAACGTAAACATTTGCATGCGATGTTGTGACGTTGACAATTTCTGTCTTTTGAGTTTTGACAAGTGACAATCAACATTGTCACATTGTAAGTGCAAAACATTCGGACTTTTCGTTAACAAAATAATAAGAAAAAAATAAAACTTGTGTTATTTTCAAGAATATGAGTGAAGAGACTCACGAAGAAAGACAAAACAATGAACTTGTTGCATTGCAGGTAAGCTGCGTTTATAAAAACATTTAACAATTATCACGTAATTGAATAAGGCCTGTAATAAACTTTTAATACACAGTTTTAATAGTTACTAGTTCAACGTGTATGCTTCAACTACCGACTAAAATAAATAATTATTATAGTAAACATTTAATTTTAAATAAATTGTAAATTACTTAAAAAAATTACTTACCAACATTATTGCTATTATTTTGGCGGTTTCCACGGATTACAATTATCTACAAAACATGTTTGCTTTAGTCTAACATGCTGATATTTATATTGGACTTGACATTTCATACTTGTATGATAATTCTTAATGTTAACATCCATAGTAGGACTATTATAAAATGTACTGAAAACAGCTAAACCTATAATTTTAAACAATCTGTTTATATGTTGGGTAAGTAATACTCTTTATATCCAAAAACAAATGTGAAAACTTAATTAAATTATGCAACTATATTAATTAAATTGTAGTAGTTATAATATCAAAATTTTTGTTAGTATATCAAATATTTGAGGGAGGCCTTTGTCCAGCGATGGACCTCCCACGGCTGAAATGAATGAACAAATAATCATCAATATATTTATGAAGTATTACTTTTCAAATGAAATGATTTATTTGTATGAATTGTGGTTACTATTTTTTACTGGCTGCACTCCGCGGTTTAACCTGCGTGGCTCCACTCCTGTTGGTCTTAGCGTGATGATAATATATAGCCAAATTTATATTTCTGTTAAATGGTCCTTCCTCGTTAAATGGGCTATCTAACAAAAAAATTTCAAATCAGACCAGTAGTTCCTGAGATTAGCATGTTCAAACAAACAAACAAACTCTTCAGCTTTATAATATTTGTATAAATTATCCTTTAAAATCACAGGCAATCTATGGAGAAGCAGTTGTGGATATACGAAAAAAAGCAGCATGGAACGGATGGCGTCCCTTGGACATACTTTTGAAATTACAACCATTACATAATTCTGAAGGCGTACATTGCTCTGCTACACTGCAGTTTAAATGCTGTCATAATTATCCTGATAAGTATGTATTTTAGTAATTAAATAAAAATTATATTATACTTTAATAAAAATCTTAGTATTAAATACCTAATATAAGTCAGTAGCAAAATAATATACAGTAATATTAAATAAGTGGCCTCTGGCTAAGTTTTTTTGGTTCTTCAATCCCTACTTTGTTACGATCTTAGGAGAAATCTTGAAGACGAAAGTTATAAATAATTATTATTCTAAAAAAAAGACAGGTTATCTTAGATACAAAAGATTTTAATGAGATATCTACTATAAATATAATTATCACTACATAGTATAAAACAAAGTCGCTTTCTCTGTCCCTATGTCCCTATGTATGCTTAAATCTTTAAAACTACGCAACGGATTTTGATGCGGTTTTTTTTAATAGATAGAGTGATTCAAGAGGAAGGTTTTGGTATATAATTTATTATGTTTTAGACAAAGCGGGCGAAGCCGCGGGCGGAAAGCTAGTTATATTATAAGTTGAAAAGTTTTTATAACATGTTTAGACCTTACTATTTCATTTATATTTAATTTTAAACTGCATAGTTGTTCCATTCCAGACCGCCAACTATATCTATTAACAAAATGAACGGCCTATCTGATGAGAATGCTAATAAATTACTAGATGACCTTAAAGCTATGGCGGAACAGTATTGTGGAGAAGTGATGATATTTCAATTGGCACAACATACACAGGTTTGATTTTTGTTTGTTGTATTGAAAAAAATTTTAAATTTTATATTAGTTTGTTGTAAAAATAGCAATGATTTTTGAATAAATAAATATCATGGAATGAAGTTGATATCTATACTAATATTTTAAAGCTGAAGAGTTTGAACGCGCTAATCTCGGGAACTACTGGTCCGAATTGAAAAATTTTGTTGGTGTTAGATAGCTGATTTATCGAGGAAGGCTATAGGCTATATATGCTACGACCAACAGCAAAGCAGCTACGGGGGTGAAACCGCGTGGAGCAGCTAGTGAAAAATAAATTGAAATAGACTTTTTATTTTTATTAATAACATCCTGCAGTTCTTTTAATGTAACCTTTATAATAGTCATGCTATTGGCTCTCTTTGAATTGCTAAATAGACATTAATTTATGACTAACTATTGGTTTAAAATCTAAACAGTCTTAATATTTTTATAAAGAAATTCATATTTCATTTCAGCAATTCCTACATGATCACAATAAACCAACATTATCCTTTTATGACGAAATGTTGAAGCAAAAGACAGAAATGGAAAAATTAAAACAGCATGATATACAAGTGAAGGAAAATGAAGAAGTATGTACATATTGAAATGTATTACAGTGTAAAATTTATTTATTTCTTTTATAAAATATGAAGTAGAATAAGTTGCAACTTTAAGCTCTTTGAACTCAAATTAAAATTATGATTAGGCCTCACCTATATGGTGAAGAATAAAAAACGTGGTATAAAACTTCATGTTTTTAAACCTAGTAGTTTAAGTACTATTGATAAGTCAAACCCATAAAAAAAAAATTGGTTGTCTGTAAAGTTGGTTTACTGACGATAGTTGAACGAGACAACGGCCTATTGTGCTTCTTTGTCGCTCGTCTCGCGCTCTCGCTTGCACTTCAAGCCTTACATGGAACGCCTCAGAGCGAGGTAACGCCGCATGAGTCATGTTTTTTCGTGCGTGCAGCCGGCGCTATCGAATTATAAGACGTTGTCACGTCAAAAATTAAAATATCTTATTTGATTGGTAGTTCATAAGTATACAATTTACCACAATAAACAAGATGTTAATACATGTAATATTTGGTAAAGATTGTCTAATCTGAAAATGAACGCCCCTCCACTGTGTTTACGCTCACATTCAAAGTACGTGTATAGACGCAATACACACAAATTGGTCTGCCTCATTGGTCGTTCAGTCCTCCAGTCCCGTCCATGCCCGAACGACAGGACCAGTTGGCCAACTAGTGCATAAATGACGCGATGCACGACAGAACGGACGTGTCATTCCGTACATAGCGCGCTCTCCCCGCCATACAATGCTAGGCACCTGAACTGATCGCCCGATTAGTTGACAAATCAGTGCGCGAGTGTCAAAGTTTGCAGTAGAATCGACGCGCGCACACATATAAAGTGGTTCAATAATTATTTGTCCTCACACATTGAAACAATTAAGTTTAGTGGAGGGGCGTTCATTTTTAGATTAGACAATCTATACATCATTTTCAGAGACAAAAAATGAAAGACGAAATTCAAAGGCGGCAAGAGACGTTACGTAATTCTGATAAGCGTGTGCACAGATCAAGTCTAAACCAGTCAGAACCGGATAATGAAGGGCAGGGGGATGCTCCTAAATTAGTGTAGTAAGTAAAATCAATAATTTATTTATGTTGTTATTAATAATAATTTACTATAATAAATACAATAATTTATTGTTGTTTCCTTAATCTAATGAAGGGTAGTGTGTGATTTTCATTGTGAATTGTTATACGTCACGCGAAAACCACTGAACGGATTTTAATGATACATGATGTAGCTTATTTATCAAAATAACACATAAGCTGTGTTCTTTTTTTGCCTCAGAAACCGCGGTTAAAACCAGGCTTTACAGCTACTATCTTTTTCTTATGGAATCACAAAATTTTAAATGTATTCAATGTGGTAATTTTTGGTAAGGTTAAGCGTCTAAATTAGTTTACCCTTATGGAGTATTTATCATTAAAATATTATCGTATTTACAGCTATGCAGATGACAAAATGTCGCCAGCTAAGAAGGTATCACGAAGTCGAAATACACACATACCATGCACCTGTCATGCTAAAGGGACGCAAATTATGCGCTACACACAGAGAAATAACAAGAAAGTGTATATTGGAAATTGTTTAGGTAAGATAATAGTTAGACTTTAATTCATTTGATTTTGTTGTTACCAATTCTTTAGAATAATGAGAGACGTTAAAAAATTTATGATATTTCATACTGATATATACCAGTCAAAAAAAAAATTTGGAATTGATTACATGTTGAACAACTATTTACATAACGAATTTACGTAACGAATAAATAAATGAAATTATCATAATATTTACGGCTGATTTTTCAATCCTCGGTTAAAACTTATTCGTTGAATAATGTATTTCTAAATGACTAATCGTGTTACATACTTATTTAATTCATATATGTATGTATTTTTTCACAGGCCATTCAGTAAACGGCTCGACCACTTACCTTGCAATAGACGACGACGGTCAGCAAGTGATCGCGAAGAAATGGTGTCTTTCATCCGCATCAGACTTTCAAACGCGCAACAGACAAATAAATCAAATACAACAAGACTTGAAAGCAATGTGCCGGATAAAACACCAGTCCCTCATCCCTTACATAGCGATGGAAATATCCACAGAGTCGAAAAAAGCCAGACAATTCGTCTATATTTTTAGGAGTTTCGTTCTGGGCAGTTCGTTGAAATATCTCCAGAATAAATCTAAAACGTCTGGTGATATGCTGGAATCGTTGAAACTAGTGCGTCATATAGCGTTAGGTGTGTATAGTGCGTTGCGCGAATTGCATAGTGTTAATGTGTTGCATCGTGATGTTAGGTGCGAAAATGTGTTTCTGGAAGATAGTGGGACAGTGAAGTTGGTTGGAGCGAGTTTGGATATTCGGTTGTTGGAAGTAGTCGATGGTGATAGTTATTGTGATCGGTGAGTTATTCTGTATTGGTTTTTTGCGTATTTACTGATTGCGACTTTTTGACAGACTCTTTTTACTCTTAACGGAAAATTGACAGACTCTTTCTACTCTTAACAGAAAATTGACAGACTCTTTCTACTCTTAACAGAAAATTGACAGACTCTTTCTACTGTTCTGCCTCTTAGGTAGATTTTTCACTTTTGATGTATTGTATTGTATAGTGTGTATTTTTTTCCTGTTTTGTGTTTGAAAATATGCTTTATGACTGTATAATATGTGTTTCTTTTACTATTTAAAATGCATAAATTAAGCAATACCCTACTTGATTCCAGACAGACAAAAGCGCAAGATATTTTTGCAGCAGCACAATTATTATTATCCATAGTTTCTCCAGATGCGATACATGAAATACCGCCTGAGTTTCCTGGTTCTGCAAAGGACTTCTTTTCAAGGTAAATTATGAAATATTTCTTAATGCATATGGTTGCTCTTTGGGGGTGTAATTGTTTACATACTTGTTTACTCTTATTTATTTGCAATCTATAAAAAAATGTATAAATTGTCAACTGACAAATTGTGTACAGATTTTGTATTCAAAAATATTTGAAATGAGTTTTGTTTCAGGTTATTTAACTTGACAACATTATCATACATACAACAATTATTAATTACTAGCTGCTCCGTGCGGTTTCAGCCCCGTGGCTCCACTCCTGTTGGTCGTAGCGTGATGATATATAGCTATAGCCTTCCTCGATAAATGGGCTATCTAACACCGAAAGAATTTTTCAAATCGGACCAGTAGTTCCCGAGATTAGCGTGTTCAAACAAACAAACTCTTCAGCTTTATAATATTAGTATAGATTTTATAGTTCATTCCTGTGTTTTGTAATTGAAAATTTACTATTTGACAAATGTTGGACACTATCAGCTTTTTGTATCAAGATTTTTGTATCAGAATCAATAAATACTTATGGTATTACAGATGCTTAACAGAAGACGAGCATACACAATGGTCAGCGGAACAATTAGTAAAACATGGCTTCCTAGTGGATGCTCCGTTGAAATTGCCAAATAGTAAAGAAAATAATAACGGAGAAAGTGAGTCTGAAGTAAGTTCTTTTTGTTCATTAATTATACAGGCAACTTGTTACTTACCATGACAAAAAAATTATGATATTTTTAAAGAATAGAAAAAAAATCCCAGAACCCGCGTCTTTTTGCCATAAAAAAATACTTAATTTTGGTTATTCAGGTAGGTATATTCAGAATTTATGATGAAAAATGTTCATTTTATGTGTTGTATGACAATAATTTTTGATGTGCTTGGCAGGACGAAGATGGTGCCAAAAAGTTGAATAATATAGGGAATCTAGTCAATGGGCATTCGAGATTGAACGCCGAGTTCGAAATACTAACTTGGCTTGGCAAAGGCGCTTTTGGTGATGTTTTAAAGGTAAAATTAATTGAAATTTTTCATAAACCATTACAAATAAATTTGATTGTCAATGACACTCATAAAATATTTTCTGCGTAACAAAATCTTGAGATTAATTGAAAAATATAAAGGTAAAAATATAATTAAAATAAGTCTGCTTGTGCTAAGTGTACTTACCACAAATATCTACCAAATTATTTGAAAGATAAATAAATATAGAAGATAAATGAATAAATCCCAACAACATATCTTTACCTTAAATTTCTTAATGGTTTCATTTCAGGTCAAGAACAAGCTAGACGGTGGCTTCTACGCAATAAAACACGTGAAATTGAACCCTAAGAGCGTAGAATTAAATAAGAAAATCACTCGCGAAGTTAAACTATTATCTCGACTAAATCATGAAAATGTAGTGCGATATTACAATGCCTGGATAGAAACTATAATAGATACTGAAATAGAAGAGACAAGTATATCTAAAAGCCCTGTGAGGAAAAAGGATAGCCTAGCTGATGTTGTGGCTAAGTTAGGACAGGGTGTTAAGGTTGGTATTGAACTAATTAATCTTGTTTTTAGGATAACTAGAAAAAAATTCATTCAGTCAGTTATCTAATAATTTTTTTAAATATCAAGCATTACTACTGGTAGATATATTTTCACTATTTTGAATAAAATCATTTTAATTTTGCATTAGAAATTTATATTTTTGTAGTTATTCTTTGGATGAACTACTAGCTGCGCCCCGCGGTTTCACCCGCGTGGCTCCGATCCTGTTGGTTTTAGCGTGATTTTATATAGCCTATGGTCTTCCTCGATAAATAGGCTATCTAACACCGAAAGAATCTTTCAAACCGGATCAGTAGTTCCTGAGATTAGCGCGTTCAAACAAACAAACAACCTCTTCAGCTTTACAATATTAGTATAGATAAACTAGTAATTAGGTAACAGTACTATATAAAACTTCATTTAAAGGTAAATTGGTCTATGTCGGATGCGCCAGTACAAGCTAGAGACGAATCTTCGGATAGTGAAGAGGATTCCAGTGATGATGATGATGATGAACCGGATCTATGGTTCAATATTATGAAGTAAGTGGAATATTTGTAGATTTCTAGAATTTATATTAAACTAGTTGTCCGCACAGGGTTTCGTCTGCGTATTCAGAGGAAATTCTATAAAATAGCTCCGTGGGGATGGAAAAGAAAGACAAACACGTTATTAAATTAAATTAAAAAGTGCTGTATCACTCTGTTTGTTTGTTATAAATACAAGAGGCATCTGGAATAACAAAAAAAGACGTGTGGCACTCGGGGACTGCCGCGGTAAAGCTATTGCATGCTATGCCTTCAAGCCACACCTCCTTGTCCGTCCCCGTGGGGAGCGTGAGGTTTATTCGTTACGGAATTTCTCGATGCGGTCCCCGCGCTCAAGGCCCGCGATAGAAGCTATACAATAGCTTAATAACTAAGGAAATAACTCATCAATGCCTATTTAACCGTTTCGGACCCACAACCAAGCCTATAATATAACCGTTTCTGTCCATGAACCTGATGACCCACATTTTAACCCATTGACCACCGTAAGGCCCGATCGGGGCGCGACACAATAGATTTTCTATTGTGTCTGTGATTCCGAGGACTGATGGATTAAACATTTATAAAGTAGGTTTACGATTATGAGGGGATTTTGCTTGCGGGGATTTTGTTTATTGTTATTATAATAAATGTAAGGTTGTATATTTTATTTGTATAATTTATTATAAAAAATAATATGGCTAATTTGCCCAACGATTTCTATTAACCAGAGGTGACGACGACTCAAGTAGCGTTATAGAATTCGAGGGAGTATCCCAAAAATCCGAGTCTACTCCATCAGAAGACACCACAATATCATCAGAACCTCGTCTCCAACAAGTACTTTATATACAAATGGAGTTCTGCGAAAAGAACACGTTGAGACAGGCGATTGATAATGGATTATATCAAGAGCATTTTAGGGCGTGGAGACTGTTTAGGGAGATTTTGGAAGGTAAGCCAAACTATTTTTTGGTATAGAAGAGTTGGTAATATTGTCAGTTAGTGTAAATTTTTCAAATTCAGGACAATTTTCACACACGGCACGATCTGATCCCATACTAAGCTTTCGCTTGTGTTATGGATGGCTGATAAACATACATATATAAGTTTAAATAAATACTTATATAGATATTAACACCCAGACACAGAGCAAATAACTATGTTCATCACACAAATATTTGCCCCGGTTGGGAATCGAACCCACGACCTCTGGCTTGGAAGGCAGGGCCACTACCAACCAAGCCAACCGGTCAGTCAAATGTATATATATATGTGTTTTTTGTGGAAAATAAATCTAGAAAATTCGTTCAGACCATATGGTAGTGTACGAAACATTTTTAGCCTTTTGTCATTTAAATAGCACATGGTATAAAATATCGCTGCAGAAATAGTTTCTGACTGACAGGGACAACTCAAGGTACTTATAATTTCCTATGGCAATTGTTCTCTTGGATATTTTGTTTAAAAAGTTGTTTTGCGGAATGTATTGAAAATATATTCATCAATATATTATGAGAATTTATTTATTAGAATAATTGCAAAAATCTATTTTGCAGGTTTAGCACATGTTCACCAAAAGGGTATGATACACAGAGATTTAAAACCGGTCAATATATTCTTGGATTCAAATGACCATGTTAAAATTGGTGACTTCGGTCTGGCAACTAAGGTCTTTACTGGCTTGCCAGTTGATGGTAAGTTGATATGCAAATAATTGAATTGATTTTACTCATTTATATTATTCTATGGCATTTAGAGTTATTTCTTTTAATATCTGTTGTGGTTATATTTCTCTAATTATAACCAAGACATGATAATAGCATTAAAAAAAAGAGTGACACTTCTTTGGCAAGATTAAAAAAAACGTCACGTTCTAAAATCGTCGCCTTACTCCATGACGTGACCGTATTGCACGACGAAATTTTACTCTCAACGCGCCTAAAGAAGTTTCACTTCAAAAACTGTTTCAGTTTAAAACAGTCTATTAGAGTTGTTAATTTAAGGCGTTTTCTCATTTCAGAAAGAATACAAGACAGTAAGGATACTGATGGATTGCTGACTGGAAAAGTAAGTCAGTTATATTTTACATGTAAATTCTTAATAATATTTTTTAGAAGGTACTTACATAAATCTTTGTTAATTATAGGTAGGAACAACACTATACGTAGCACCGGAACTTCAACAATCAGCTACTAAAGTGATATACAACCAGAAAGTCGATATATACTCCCTTGGAATAATCCTCTTTGAGATGTTCCACTCTCCGTTCGAAACGGGAACGGAGAGATACACAGTATTGTCTAACTTGAGAAAGAGAGAGATTAAAATGCCCTGTGACTTCGAGGTAGAAGAGAATTCGAAGCAGATACATGTTATCAGGTTAGTCTTAGAGTCCAGATTTAACATCTTTAATTAAATTAAAGGGGCAAATGTTTAGATGTGATTCGGAAATGTTTTACTATAAGGTTACTATTCTTAATTGATTTGTATAAAATGTAGCATTTGCTTAATTGGTAAAATTATAATCTGGTATAAAAAATAAGCTGTTCTTTGGATAAAAAGTAGACATGAACTTCTTTGTAAATATTGCCAAAGACAATTTTTAGGCATAGATGGTTTTTCAAGAATTAAAAATGTTGCTGCAAACTTTGTTTAAACGTTTACCTACAATTGCAGCAAAAACTTAGCGATGATTCAACTACGTTGTCAAATAAATGTGTGAAAAATGTAACTGTGTGATGAACTCGTAAGCTTCACAAATCGGCGTTTAATTTTTTTATCTTATACTTTGTAGTATCAAACCTAATATCTTTATATCTTTACTACTTAATATCTTAAGTAGGTAACTCTTAATTATCTAAGATAATGATTTTACCCAAAAACCCCTAACAGATGGCTCCTAGACCATGACGCGAGTCTCCGCCCTACGAGCGCAGAACTACTAGCCAGCGAGCATGTACCAAGAGCAGTACCTGAAGGTGCTTTATGTGGTCTCCTGTCCCACACCCTCGCGGGGAGGGGATCCAGGGGCTATTTGAAGCTGGTCTCCGCGTGTTTGGACCAGAGACCCTCAGCTGCAGAAGACTTTACATACCATAGTGCGGTGAAGGCCAAGCCGTTGGATATGATAGAAGCAATTAAGAAGGCGATTTTAAAAGTAATGTTTCCAGCTTATTGATGGTCTCCACTGATTTCGTTATATGTGTACTAGTTGTGTCCTGCTGTTTTACACGCATTGCTTCGCTCCTATTAGTCATAGCGTGATGATATATAGACAATATGTTTACCCGACCTGTTAGTAATATTCATGCAAAATTTGAAGTAAATCCATTCAGTACTTCTTGAGCTTAGCCCAGACATACAAACAGACAAAAATTTTGAAAACTATATTTTTTGGCTTCGATATCGATTATTATTAGAAGTATTATTTAAAAAAAATATTCACAATATGCAGTTTGACTATACGATTTTCTTACCTACATAGTACACGCAATTAATTTATTTCCAGATTTTCCGAAGTCACGGAGCGATCGAGTTCTCCCCACCATTACTGACGCCTAGAGCGAGTCGCTGGGACCAATGTCCTAATGCGGTTAAAGTTATGACTTTATCGGGTTCCGTATGCCACTTGCCACATGACTTGAGACTGCCGTTTGCTAGGTAATTTAATATAATTAATGAGGCGTTAAGTTTTCTATTGATTCACAGTAAAATTAAATATAATGTAGCAATCATATAATAATTTACACATGCAAAACATCGTCCGGATCAGCCTAAAAACCGTTAATGTTTGCCGTTTCGTACAGCATTTAGCCATGTCCGTATGCCTCATTAAAATTTACTAGCTGTGCTCCGCGGTTTCACCTGCATTGCCTGATGCCTGATGATGGCCGCGTGATGATATATAGCCTATAACCTTCCTCGATAAACGGGCTATCTAACACCGAAACAATTTTTCAAATCGGACCAGTAGTTCCTGAGATTAGCGCGTTCAACCAAACTCTTCAGCTTTATAATATTAAAAGTATAGATATAATCTTGTTTTGTCAATAAATACATTAATTTTATTTATTTCTCAAAATCCCGATTCAAAATACATATAATAATACTCCATATTAACCCTATTCCGTTAAAGTTGCCATATATTTCCAGGCATATTGCGTACTCGGGCACTAAATACATGCGTCGGTACGTCGTTGATCGCGTGTACAGAGAAACTGAGAGGACTGTGAAAGGGTTCCATCCGAGAGAGATTATTGAGTGTGCTTTTGATATGGTCACACCGTGTACTGGTAAGATATTATTTAGTATTTTTTTTGTGAAATAAAAGCTTTTCCTTTGTAAGAACAGCAAATTTTGCTGTTTATTTTGTTTTTTTTTTCTTCATAATATATTGTCTTTGTTGAAGAAATAATTTGAAATCGATTTACTTCTTTAGAGGAAGAAATAAAAAATCCGTTATATTAATTTAATTTAATTTTTTTTATTTATAACTCAACGAATATTGTAAGTGGCTCCACTCCTGTTGGTCGTAGCGTGATGATACATAGCCTAAACCTTCCTCGATAAATGAGCTATCTAACAGTGAAAGAATTTTTCAAATCGGACCAGTAGTTCCTGAGATTAGCGCGTTCAAACAAACGAACAAACTCTTCAGCTTTATAATATTATTATAGATAAGTATGTAATAATTTTTACTTACTATCAATTATTCTACTACGTATTAGAAGAAGATTACCAGCATTCATTAACAAAATATAATCATACAGAAAATGTAAGAAAATAATAACTGTATAATACAATTTACAGATACCCTCTGGCCCGATGCAGAATTACTAGTAGTAGCATATAGAGCAGCTACAGCTAGTTCCCTAAAAGTCTCCATACAATTAAATCACACGGAGTTACTTAAAGCACTGTTACTGTCCTGCGGCGTTGCTCTGGACAAACACTCGTTAATATACCCAGTGTTGGTCGATGTCAGTCTTGGTGAGACCTTCTACTAACATATAAGTTAGAAATTTTGAAGAAATATTGTCTGTGTTTATGATCAAATTGGATTCTTTATATCCTTCAAATTTACATTTAACTTGTGTTAGTATTCAGGAACTAGTAGGCGAAATAATGTGGGTAGTCGCAAGTTTCATAAGCCGAAAGATTTGACAAACAAATGGATTTTTCGCCCGCTATCACAGCTTAAATTTTAATGCATTTTTCCCTCCATAATTATCTCACATGTTACCTCAATGTTTTTAAAGGACCAAACGTCCTATCGATTGAAAAGAAATAAAATGCAAGTATCTATTACAAAAACATAAACGAGTTTGTCATGGAAAAATAAAGTAAAATTCATTATTATTACCTATAAAATATCTCCTCAAATGTTCATTTCCTATTTCAGGACGCATAACAAGCCTTCAACTACAGACGCATTTAGCGACTCTATGCGTCACGAACCGTGACATAACCAATCTACTTCGTCTAATGGAAGCGAACGTAGATATAAAGCAAGTGAGAGATCTCGTCGCTCAAGTGAGAAGATATAAGTGGAGTCACACGTTGGAAAGAGCTGTGAGGGAACTAGAGACGGTGTGCAGTGATGCTGCGGAATTGGGGTGTGAGGTATTCAATTTCTAATGGCTAGTTATAGTAGACTAGCTGCTCCGCGCGGTTTCACCCCCGTAGCTCCACCCCTGTTGGTTGTAGCGCGATGATATATGGGCTATCTAACACCGAAAGAATTTTTCAAATCGGACCAGTAGTTCCCGAGATTAGCGCGTTCAAACAAATAAACAAACAAACTCTTCAGCTTTATAATATTAGTTTAGATTTGAAAACTGCGGACTCGAATAATGCTGCGGAGTTGGAGTGTGAAGTAGTTCTTATGGCTATGTGTTTAGGGTTGAATTTTGAACGATTTTTTTAAACTCAAATTAATTGAAATATATTTCCTCTAGGAGCGCTTTTAAATTGTTAAAATACAAAATTTAATGTTTACTACAGGTTCCGAAAGTCTATTCCACAGAAAAGAGCCGCGACTTAACTCTGCAGTTGTACTTTTAAAATGATATTATAAATTATTGTGTATAGCGTATATTCTATGCTTAGCATTCGGACATTAAATGTCCACAATAATAAAATTTATACCTTATTTTTTTTTTGAAACTTGGCAAAACAACGATTTTTATTGCAACAATAAAACTGCTTAGTTTGACCATGAAAACATTTGTTTTTATCCATTTTATTCTCCCAAAAACAGTGTCCGATCACAGTAGCGCCGTTCCTAGCGTACAACGCGACGCAACACCGCGGAGTGTTCTGGCAGATGTCAGTATTGAGACAACACTCTAAGCCCGCTGCTAAACATCGCACTAAAGACCTCATTGCTGCGGGGGGCAGGTAATATAATTAATAATTATAAAATATATATGTTGAAATTAATTAAATGTATGTTTAAATGTTTATTGAGTAAGAACATTGTCACTTGAAGAACAATGTTTCATATTATGTCACAAATCAAAAATTCTATTGTATTTTTATCAATGTCGCTTCCTGAAATGTATTGTGATATCATCAAAATCATTATAAATTGAAACAACATAGCTCTTTTCATACTTTATGACATTATTAAAACAATAAATACTGGCTGTGCTCCGCGGATTCACCCGCGTGGCTCCGCTCCTGTTAGTCTTAGCGTAATAACGATATTTTATAGCCTCGCCTCGCCTTCCTCGATAAATGGGCTATCCAACACCGAAAGAATTTATCAAATCGGACCAGTAGTTCCCGAGATTAGCGCGTTCAAACAACCAAACAAACAAACTCTTCAGCTTTATAATATTAGTATAGATTCAAAATGGTGGACTGACTTAATGAAGTTAGCATTGAATCGTTGTTTTAATTTGTTGTAGACGTAATAGAAGTTAGCAAGAAGCTTATATCTAATACACTGGAGATTTCAGTATGAACATTAACTTGTAACAAGAAAATATGACGTTGAATGACGCCTGTATGTTTTTTTATCCCTTTCACACCTAACTTGCCAAGTGGTCCTTACAGATATGATAACCTCGTGGAAGAATTCTGGAAAGTGGCCCGTGCTGAGAAAGATCACGATAATGCTGAACTAACGTGCAGTTCAGTCGGATTCTCGCTGTCTCTGGAACGAATGGCGGCTATCTTTAAGTGTATGGAAGTGGAACTGCCAAATGTTGTTGGGAAAAATTATGAGGTCAGTGTTCTTTCTTACTCAAACTATGCCATGTTCGAATCTTGCCTGAAGAAATTTTTCTATATTTTTGAAGTGAAAATTTCTTTAGCGGCGTTGAGCACTTTTTATGTAATGGGTATAAAATCTTAAACTCGCGTCAGGACACGTGACCTGATCGAAAAAGCGTAAGACGGATACCATTCCAAAATATCAAATATGCTCAACGTTAATAATCAAGTTTTCACTTCTGCCGGCACTCCCGGAGTGCAACCCGTCTTTTTTTTTTCAAGTCTGATCACAGGTCACATATATTTTTTTTATTTTACAGTAGGGCAAGGAAAGGAGCATGTGGTCTGGCTAAGCGACCATAAACAATCGCAACACTGATTTTGCTGGCCTGTCCTGTCCTTTCTATGCTATTATCACAGTTCTATTATGTCTGTCCAAAAAGAGAGAAAATCATTTCCAGAGATAGAAGGATTTTCAATTCAAAATTAAGAAAGAAAATGAAAAAGTTTATTACTGATCAATATTTCGGTAACTTTAAATGCATAAAATGTACTTAATAAAAATCTTGGATAAACATAATATTTTTGCAGTTTTTTTACATACCTGTATAATATCATCCCTATTGAGTATATTCTTGCCGTTGCCAGCTCCGAGATCCAAAACGATAGATCCAGGTGGAGTATTCATCATAAACTCCTGCACTTTGGGCCAGGGCTTGTGCCGCGTTGTGCTGAAATGGCCTGCAATTTGTTCGTAAACCTGCACAATATTATTCGCACTTGAATAAATTATTCAGTTACATATAGGGATGGAATTATAAAATCTATAATATAAAAATGAATCGCAAAATGTGTTGGTAAGC